>MU376222.1:0-63263 GCA_022495205.1 Hypoxylon sp. FL1150 | reverse complement strand
ATAACCCTCCACCCCCCCCCCATGAACTACCGCGTCCTGTCCCCAACTAACAAACACCACCCGAAACTTCATACAAACCCACCCCCCCCCCCCCCCCCAAGATTATTTTCTCACTATTATAGGTACGTGCCGCTGCAGTCGTTGAAGATCTTTGCCAAGCATCTCGACCCTCATCAGATGCCTCTAGGTCTTTGTAAGCGTGATTATAAGATACCTCGCACTACTGGACCGTTGAGCGTATATACGAATCCCGCCATATCATCTTCCTTCGACTTCATCGTTCACCTGACGCTTGTCGGCCATCACTCCGCAATCGACACGCCCCAGCTTCTATCCTTGACGCAACTCAAGAATCTCGGCGTGCTGGAGATCATCCAGCCGTGCCCTTCTTCTTCTGGAACGTACGACTTCCCTCGGATGAGTGACGCCATCATCAGACAATGGTCCGAGGAACCGGAACCGTTCCCCGTGCTCCGGGTTATGAGAATCTGGGGTGATCACTTTACGACGCCGCACTCGTTGCGATACTTATCCAAGTTCCCGGCCCTTACGGTCTACGACGTTGCCGGGTTGGAGAGAGACTGGGGATTCATCCCCCAGATACCCGAATGGTCAGCCCAGGGACAAATCTGGGGTGCCAACAAGCACATCTTCAAGACACTGCACAAATACCTCGCCTTCCTCGGTGCGGATGTGGTCTACCACCCAGACTGGCAGAGGGACATCGGAGTCTTGGAGCGTTGGAGCGATATCGCATGGGCCTTGACATCACCGCGGGAGGAGGGCGAAATCCAAATTGCAGATCGAGACGAAGTGTGGTTCGCTTGCCCGGACAACGACCACTCCGACCAAGAAGATTTCAAGGAGAGGGCATCGATCTTCAGCGTGCACAAGGACCGCATTGCTTGCCTGGAAACGAACGTCACTCTTCAGACCTGGGGTTATTTTCTCTACTGCCACATCGGCCATCTATCGTCGGACAAAGACCTCGTCGCCCAGGCTGTCCCACACGCCAGCAAGGCGTTCTCGACTCACACCGGCTTCATCATCCCGCCTCGCCCCTACGTCACCCTGCAACTTGGTACGTGCTGCCCAATCGCTCCAAGCAAGGCCGTGGCCCGCCGGGTTTGCTGTAGAAACGGTACCGAGCGCAAGTTCGAGGTGTACCAGACCTTTTCGCGGGCAGAACGCGACCCAGAGGCCGACGCGACCTCTTCCGTTGCGGTCGCCCAGGAGGCCTCTAGTACTAATAAGAGGCCCTCCGATTCGACGGCATCCCCTCCGCGGATGCGTAAAAAGCCGAAGACATTTCCCATCGACGAGTTCATGGGCCAGTGTTCACCTTTCTTAAAGTCTACCGATCCCAACCAAATGGATTTGGATCAGTGAGGGTAAGGGGAAGGGACTTAGGAGTATATGCGGGTACCTTGGCATGATACGCAATTTTTCAGGTGCTCGTGGATAACAGCAAGGAAGCCGAGTGTTGCATCTGAGGTTTTTCTTCTCTCTAGGCAAGCATGATACCCCCGTAGATAGCTCTTATGGAGTAATGCAGAAATGTTTTGTAAAGGGAGGACCCATGAACCGTGTGAACTAATTTTTACAAAGCCTCGACGTAGAGGTCCATTGTCCGATTTAAAAATCTCATTGGTATTTCATTGTTGCATTACAAGGCAAAGAGTTAAGACGAATACACCATTGACAGCGTAATCGCCGTGCAATTCCACCCATCCACCACCGCCGTCCCATCCCCATCACTCGTGATATCAAGCCCTAATCCACACCCGACCCAGTACTCCTTACCACCCTGCTCGCAACTCAGCGTCGCCCCCGCCGTCGCATTCGTCCTGCCCGCCGGCCCCCCATTAGCACACTCCAGCGGCGCATACCACCCATGCTCCTCATTCTCGATGTCCTCCAGTAGCGTCGGCGGCACGAAGTACACCGCGCCCCCGGTCACGTCCGTCCCGTTCTCCACGATCGCCACCAGCGCGCTCGCGTTGGCCGCCAGCCCAGATCCGCCGACGGTGCACAGATGCGACTGTCCGTCCGGGTCCGTTTCGTCGAAAGTAAACCGCGACGCTTGGGCTAGCGACGGGTTGAACAGCGCCTGGTCCCCGCTGAGACGTAGATACCAGCCGTCGAAGAGGCCGCCGGGCTGGCCGACCTGCACGGCGAAGGGGGAGGAGGTGGTGATGCAAGTTGCGGTCGGGGCGGCGGTGGAGCTGGTGGTGTTGGCGAAGGGGGCGGTGGTTGCTGTTGCGTTTAGAGACGTAGCGTTGAGGGACGGGACGAGTGTGGTGTTGAGGAATGGTGCTGATGTGGTGGTGTTGAGAAGGGGAATTGCTGAGCCATTTAAGAAGGGCGCGCTCGTAATCTTCATGAACGGCGCGGAAGTAGTCGAGTTTGGAACCCGTGCCGCCGTGCTTGTGCTGTTGTCTATCGCAATTTGCGTATTATTCAGAAACGGCGTTGACGTAGTGTTTACAAAAGGGGCGCTCGTGTTATTCACGGATAGACCTGAAGCTGTCGTGTTCAATGTAGCTAAGGCTGTTATATCAGATACACTGGGTGTACTGGGTGTACTGGTTGTGGTATTGGTATTGGCTACGGTGGTTTGTGTAGAATTGAGGAACGGCGCGGCAGTAGTCGTAATAAGAACACCCAGCGTGCCGACCGTGCCACTCAGGAAACTAGTTGCAATAGCAGTACCGGATTGCGTCGGTGAAGCACCGGTCGAGTTCAAAAATCTGCCAGCGCTAGATGTTGCGTCGGAAACCGACAAGGCATCTGTCGAATTACTGAAACTAGCTGTACTGCTATTATGAGAGGCAAGTGAACCGATTGCGGTCGAGGTCGTAGTAAGCGTAAAGTCAACTTTAGGAATTGACATGGCCTCTGCTATCGATGGACTCTTTAGGTGATATTTATCAGTAGATGCCGTTGAACTGCTCGCCTCCAATGAGGAACTGAAGCTCGATGAAAGCGCCAAGCTCGAAGATATACCCGAACTTGTCGTATTCAGGAATACGCCGGTAGAGTTGCCGAATTTAGTACTTGTGGAATTTCCATGTACCGAAGAAACGTTGACATAGCTAGTGATGGCATTGATACTCTCAATTGTCGTCATTTCAACAACTCGAACCACTTGTGTGATGCTGGGTGTCAGTTCTGTCACCGTAGTCGGAGAGATGCCGAGACATGAACAGGCAGACTCATATGCCGTGGGAGATGCGCAGAGAGAAGCATATAACGGGATCGCTGTAGCTTTCGCGGTCACCGGTTTACCGCCGCTTACGGTTCTGCCTAATAATAGGTCAACAACCTCGTGTCTTTCAAGCCATCGCTTTGATGGCCCAGCAGCGGCATTAGTAATAGTCTGCGTCGTCGTTTGCGAGATAGTTCTAGTTGTTGTAACTGAAGTGGTGCTGAAGATAGTACTATGTCTGTGTTAACCCTGATCCTGAATTATAGGCGCGTGCAATACCTCGCAGCAGGAGTTATAATGACTTTGACGAATGATTCGCAATCCTCTTCTCTTATTGAAGAGGCTGCATCTTGAACAGCTAAATTTACCAATTAGCATCGCGTGAAGACACGAAGAGTGAACTAGACTGACCTTGGAGACAACCATCAACCGCGCAACTCGCGGCGGCCACCGTTGCCAGCAATACCGCGGCGAGAATACGGCTATATACACGCATCTCGTAGCATCACCCAATGCGGCTATGAATCCATGGTCACTTGTTATAAAGATAGGTGTTGATCGATCTTGAAGATCTGCACTCCGGCACCAGCCGAGAGAGTGTGGTTGAAAAATAACGGTGGAAACGTCCTTCTTTTTATCAACACGATCTAAAACGCCGAAAACTTGGAACGACGTCGCATTTTAAATTGCGCTGTCATGCTCGCATGCAGAAGCTTTCGAGGCCGTGATGATACCGCTAGCCATCGCAGGACCAATCGTGAGAGGTCTTGCCCCTGAAAAGCTGGGGTTTACCCCTGTTTTCGGCTCGACAGACCCTGGCGACTTAATGGCGAATATTATAGTCTCTATTGACGATGGTTTCTGTTATTGTCGAGAGGAATCACCACACGAAGGTTGCGGCCAAAAGTCTCGCATATATGGGACACCTCCGCTACAGTAAAGCTGTATTTGGCAATATTTGAATAGCTTGCAACTTTAGTGTGCTTAGGTGGTGAGTTACAGGTCCTGAAGGCCATTAAAAGCTGCCTATGTCTTATGAGAATCAACTATAAGCCCACTATAAGTTTCACATTATAACAGGCCTTATAAATATCCTTATATGAGCTAGAATTTAGAGCTTGAACAGAGCTTAAAACCTACCAAAAGCCATTCAAACCCCTTAAAGACTTATGATAAGCCCGCTATAAGCCTTATACTATGATAGGAGCGTTTATCGTATTGAAAATGCTACATACCTGCTAATTGCATCCGGGCAACCTCTCATAATCACTTCGGAACAAACAAGTAGAAACCCTCAACGTCACCTATAGGGCATCAAAATGCGAATATACTATTATAATTGTAATTTATTTACTCAAAATCGATCATGTACACACTTGTCCAAACCACGACGAGACACTGCGTCTCCTGTATCACGCATCACACACCTCTTCCTCATCAACATACCACCATATATGGAATTACCCGTTACCATCACCACCCTTAAATCTTAACCTTCCAGCCCGTTCCATTCCGCCTCATCCGCACCGTGCGCGCCGCGAATATCAGCCCCATCCCCACGAGCAGACATGCCCCCGTAAACCCCTGCGCGCCCTCATACCGGCCATCCATCGAGCTGATAATCGCGCCCGCAATCGGATTGCCCGTCAGCACGGCGAAGCTCACAATCGTGAACACCATGCCCATGCGGGTACCCTGTTTTCGCAGGTCCGTCGTCAGGCTGCTCAGCCCGGCCGGGAACAAGCTCTGCAGGCCCCCCGCCACGATCCCGTACACGACGGCCCAGCCGTACAGCTGTGCCGGCGTGCGCACGGCCATCCAGGATAACATCGCGATGCCGCAGATCAGACACGTCGGGATCATGATATTTAGGGGGCCCACGCGGTCCGCAAAGTGGTTCGGCAGCACTCTGCCGAGGATGCCAATGCCGTTGAGCAGCAGCAGCAGGTTCAGGGAGTCGGTGTACGACAGCGTGGGCGTGACGGCGACGCGGCTGAACGCCGCCACGTAGTAAATCGCAAAGTACACGCCCCAGAAGTTGAAGAACATGCCCGCCGCGTAGAACGTGTACTCGAGTTCGCGGAACGCACCCCACTCAACCATGGAACCCGAGCGACGCGGCGGTAGGCGAGACTTCATGAAGCCGATGGCGAAGAGCATCGTGACTAACTGCACAAAGCCGATAGCGCGAACGGCCCAGCCTAACCCGACGGACGGCAGAAGTTGGCGCGCCATCTATAACAACAGGAGTCAGAAAATTGCTTGTTTAGGAAGGGGATTGGCTCATTTAATGCATGTCTCGAGGTGATTACTCCCAAGCGACCAGAAATGATACCAGGAAACGAAAAAGGGAGCTCTGGATGTTACATACGGCAGGGAATACGAGACCTCCGGTCACGGAGCCGCAGGCTGTAATGCCGATGGCCAGGGACCTCTTCTTCTGGAAGTAGGTCGAGACGGTGGAGATTGCTGGGCAGAAGACACAACCGCTGCCAATGCCCATCTGGGTGTATTAAACATGTCGTGTTAGCATTCTTCACCTGACATTCTAGAGTTGATTAAAGAAAAAAAGAAGAAGAAGAAAAAAGGTGTTGATCTTGAGACACTCGATGATTCTAGGATATAAGGAAAAAGATGCCGATGCGACGTATTTATATACTTACGCATATCCCCTGCGACAGGATGAGCTGCCAGTATTGGGTGGCGACCGAGGTGCAGAAGATGCCGACGGTCATGAAGATGGTGCCGCAAATGAGGACCGGGCGAAAGAAGCCCGCGTCTGTCATGCGGCCCGTGAAAGTGCCGATGAAGAAAGTCAGGAACACTTGGATTGATCCAATCCACGAGATATCAGATGGCGGCCGGCCTAATTGAGATGTGTAATACGCCTGGAACACGCCGAACGAGTTGATGAAACCCCATGTGTTCATGATGGCGAAATGTCCGCAGAGGCCTGTTTTGCTGTCAGTATATCCGCGGTAGAATTTAAGGGTGAAAGGAAGAATACTCACACGCAATCCACGCCACTCGACCCCCGTCCGGAGGCGGTCCGGGATTCCAACTAGACTTCGTTGATATCCTACTCAACACCCGGCTTACAGCCCCGGCCATACCGTCGGCCTCGGTGTCAAGGATATCGGGTTCGGGTGATATCCGCCAGTCCTCCATCGGTTCTGTGGGGCTAGCGTCATCTTGTCCTTCGTCTTTTTGGGTTTTATATGAGGTTTCGTCCTCCGCGGCAACTCCAGCTGGATTTGCCCGCTTCTCGACGTCTACTGGGAGATCGCCGTCACTGGAACTGGGCGAGGGAGAAGACGGCATTATCTTCTAGGAGGCCAATTGTCATATATCCTGTTGCTTTGTTCTGTCCCCCAAGGTGATCTAGCGACTAGTTTCTTTATCGGCCCAAGGTAGCAAGCCTTCTCTTTAAATAAGTTGACACATCAAATAGACTACTCGTACACATGCCCGTAGCCAAAGAGAGGCAAGATCTTGGTGTGAGTCAACAAGACTCCGAAACAAGGCGGAAAGGACCAGCTCTACTAAAGTAACCTAGTAATTAAAAATTCCATAAGTCTAAAGAGGAGATTCCCGTTACATTTTCGAACCCAGAGTCTGTCGGCTATCGGGTATCCACCTCTCCTAGAAATGCGGGTGGAAACTTCATGGTTCTGGTTCCTTTACAATAAAGCGGGGTGAGAAGACATCAGTGACCGAACAATATCTAACCTAACCTACATATTTCTCCCCTTTCCGCAAGGTAACCCTAATAGGAGATTGGGTCGATCATCTTTGCTTGGATTCGCCCCCGGCTAACTACACCGGCTGCATCTTGGGTAGCTTTCTATAAGGTATCTCCTCGATTTATGTTACATACCTACCTAAGGTACCTACCTAATGCATGCATACCTCCTATGTACCTCCTACCTCAGCAAATAGATCTGATTCGGAAAACGGTCTATCTTGAGCTCACATGTCCTCGTGTTAGCTCGCGTAAGACAGTTTCATTAGCTTTCTCAGATCATGGGAATAGCTCCCCTACGTTTGCGTGTTATTCCCGACACCTAATTCTCCATAACCCCCAACCTCCCCAGTTACCCCTGGTTAACTAAATCTTGCGCCGCGGCAAAGTTTTGCAGAACACCATATGATGTCGATCGATAAGAAACTTCCTTGGACACGAGTGTTGCTAGAGACATGTATACCTTAGGTAAATTTCCGATTTCGCTGTTGCTGGTTACCAGTTAACCTAGGCTAGTGGGAAATGCATTGGGGACGCCAAGGTAAGGGTGACAGGCTATTTGCCCCCTCTATCTTCGCACATCAACCAAGATTTCCTCCTTGCTAGTAGGCAAGCTCTCACCTTCTCAAGAAGACACAAGATAGGTAGTGGTAGGAATAAGTCTAGTGACATTTCTCTGACCTAAGGTAAATCATTACGATAGTACATGAAGGTAGACAGACCATCGACCAAAAATTGCCACCATGTCCGCTTTCATCTCTTGCAATTCCTCCCACATACCTATTAGTCTGTAGACTGAGGCGATAACCCTGTCCACAATCCCAATCTCGAGCAAACTCCTCGGCAGCACAGCAAATTAAGTCATATCATCAGCACAAAAATCTCTCCTACGCCACCCCAACCCTCGAGTTCAACCACGGAACAGGGCGAAGTCCAACAGTCTCGATGCGGCCTTGCGGCCTCCAACAACCTCGTCGCGCTTGGAAACCGAATCGCGCACCTTGGATCGACAGACGGCCTTCTCGCATTGGTTGTCGGACCAGCCAAGAGCGAGATCATCCGCCCACCACATTCTGACTTTGTCATTCACCTTCAGCGTGATTCGGAACGATGTAAGCTTCTCGAAACCAGTTAATTTGACGGGAACAAGCTTGCAACCGATCTCCTTGGTGCACGCTTCGACTTCGGCCGTCTCCCAAGCCACTTCCGTCTCCTGCTGAGACTGGTGATCGAATCGCAGTCCGGTGATGTTGAAGACACAAGGTGCATCTCTCGAGTCGCATCCAAGACTGAAGCTGTACAAGTTGAATGGGAAACAGACTGACGATGTCTGAGGCCCGACGCTGATTGTTGCTGAATCCGATGACGCGTCTGAATCAGATTGGTTCAAAAGTGATCCTGGTGTAAACTGAAGCATGAGATTTCCGGAAGATGGGTCATAGGGAGCAGGTGGCGGAGGAAGAACGCTAAATCCTTGCGAGAAGTAAAACCGATGGTAAGGACTGAACAATGGCATCGGTCCAACATTCGGGTTTCCACCTGATCCGCCAAGGGGTGGAAGGTCATCAAACTAATCACAATGTCAGCTACTGTTCCTGAGACGTCAGGAGAGAAGCCTCGCTACATACACTGAAGGTAAAATCGCCTACATCGGCATGGTTGCCGCACGTGCTCGGTGCAGGTTCAACACTCGCAGTCGATGAGCTAGGGATGGAGCTAAGCGATCGTACGACGATGGTCGATAGTGTAGATGGAACGGGCAGCTCTGCATTGTCTCGAGCAGAAAAGGCATATCCGCCATCGGCAGGGCTAGATAGGATACTTGGCTGTGGTCCCGATGTTGCAACCTGAGCACACCAAGAGAAAGTTCTCGATGCCATCGTCAGCGTAGTCATCTGTACACACCCAATAGAAACGCCAGTTGGAAGCTGTGACGGCTGCTCAGAGGCTAGAGGGGTAGGCACAGAAACTGGCGGAGGCAGAGTGATAGGCTCTATGGATACCTGAGGTTCAGATTCGGTGGTGTCGGGGCACGGTGTGGAAGTCGTCGTGGGGGATCCAGCTCCAGATGCGCTCGCATTCCAACCACTGGTGGGCACAGCAGACCACGGGGACCGCGAAGTGAAAGTGTTGGTTGGTAAAGCCCCTGTCTCGCCCTCGGGAACGGTGACTGTGCGTGTCGGGACGTCTGATCTAGTAGATACCACCGTGAGGGTTTCCGGAGCCTCCCCACCTTGTCCGCCAGGGCCGCCTGAGACACCAGGGAAGCCGTCTGACTCATGGACCGTTGGATGACCAGCCCCGTATCCGCCTGGCGGAGGTACGTCAGTCAAGGTGGCAGCGTTAGAATTGGTACCTTGGTCAGCACCAGTGTTACCTGCACCAGAGCCAGCTGAGGGACTTCCTCCGTAGCCTCCTGGGTTAGGAATCGTGACGGTGAGGTAGCCAGACCCAGCAGGGTTGGGAATGGTGACAGTGATCTCGCCAGACCCAGCGGGGTTAGAAGTGAAACCTTGACCTCCTGAACCGCCATTAGGTGCTGTCGACAAAGCTCCAGGGGCAGTCAGAGTGATTGTTGGCAATGAGGCACCACCTGAGCCGATGCCTCCAGATCCTCCAGAAGGATTCACAGGGCTACCCCCATTGGAAAATGGCGATGAGGCACTACCTCCGTTGCCGCTGCCGGACCCTCCGGATGGGTTTCCAGGTTCAGTGACAGTGACCGTTGGCAGCGGTGAGTTTCCTCCATTGCTGCCTGATCCTTCGGACGGGTTTCCAAGAACAGTTATAGTCACTGCTGTTGGCGATGTGCCACTCCCTCCATTACCTCCAACCGAACCAGCGTTGGTGCCGGTAACAGTGACAATGTTGGGCTGGGAGGCTGAACCAGATACACCGTCCGTGCAAGGTGTTGAGCTTTGGCCTTGCGATTGTCCAGGGTTCCCTGCTGATCCACCTGATGCTGTCACTGTGATAGTCTGAGGGGCGTTGGGTCCACCTGAGCCTCCAGGGACGCCCGCAGAATTGCTTGGTGATTCGCCTAGTGTTGTTAGTACAATGGTACGAAGGGCATAAGGGTACCCTTACCTCCAGAGCCTCCAGGCCCACCTGAACCTCCAGCGGGATTACTCGGAGAACCGGTCGGTGCTGTCACGGTGATGGTTTGGGGCACGTTTAGGCCACTCGGCTCTCCAGGTCCGCCGGCAGCGTTGCTTGGTGATACGCCTGGAAGACTGAGAGTTATGGTTTCGGGGATGACTTGACCACCTGGCTCAGTGATAGAAACAGTGATGACAGTTGGGACAGATGTCTCTCCCGACAATGGTGAGCCATTGGAGTTGCTTGGGGATACCCCTGCCACGGTTAGAGTCAGGGTCTCTGGAATAACTTGTCCACCAGGTTTGGTAATGGGGATAGTGACAACGGTCGTTTCTTCCGACCCTGGTGAACCATTGGAGTTGCTTGGATGTACACCTGGTACAGTAAGAGTTATGGTCTCGGGGATAACTTGACCATTTGACTCCGTAATGGGGACGACGACGACAGTTGTCTCTTCTGGACCATTGGGACTGGTTGGGGATACCCCTGGTAAAGTAAGAGTTAAAGTTTCCGGGACAACTTGGCCATTTGGCTCGGTGATGGGAACAGTGACGACGGTTGTCTCTTCCGGCCACGGTGAACCACTGGAGGGTGAACCATTGGAGGGTGAACCGTTGGCGTTACTTGGCGATGCTCCGGGAACTGTAAGAGTTATAGTCTCCGGGACAACTTGACCATTTGACTCGGTAACGGGAACAGTGATGACAGTTGTCTCTTCCGACCCTGGGGAGCCATTGGAGTTGCTTGGAGATACCCCGAAACCGGTTAGAGTTACGGTCTCAGGGATAACTTGGCCGTTTGACTCAGTGATAGACACGGTAATGACAGTTGTACATGGTGAGCCGTTGGAGTTACTTGGTGATTGGCCGGGCTCCGTTAGAGTGATGGTCTGAATACCTGAGTTGTCGCCGCTTGGACCGCCCGAACCTCCTGGACCGCCGGCAGGATTGCTCGGGGAACCTCCGGGCGCTGTGACTGTGATAGTCTGCGGGACACTTTGCGCACCTGGGCCGCCGGATACGCCTCCAGGATTGTTTCCAGTATCGGTACCGGTGACTGTGACGACGCTGGGAATTCCTGCCGAACCAGATCCTGTCTCCTCTGGGCATGGCGAAGTTTCGGAATTGTCAGGTGAACCACCGGGAGAACCGCCAGGAGAACCACTAGGTGAACCTCCAGGAACTGCCACGGTGACAGTCAATGGGACACTTTGTCCGCCTGTATTTCCAGGACCTCCAGGGCTTCCAGAACCTCCAAAACCTCCGGGACCATTTGCCGAATTACTTGGTGAACCTCCAGGCGCAGTGAGAGTGACAGTTTGAGGAACACCTTGACCAGAGAGACCTCCAGGGCCAGAACCAGTCTCGGAGCCTGCAGGAGCCGTCCAAATGGTAGTCTCTGAGATCCCCTGTCCGCTTGGACCGCCAGGTGATCCCGATTCTCCCGTATCACCAGTGGGCTCACACGGAGTTGTTGCAGGAGTGCCCTGCGAGTTTCCTGGGCCATTTGGTCCACCCTGGGAACCTGGACCTCCGGGGTTGCCGGGGTTGCCAGCAGTCTGCGAAGGCCAAACGATGACAATTGTCTCAGAATCGTCAGGACCTCCTTGGCCGGCATTACTTGGTGATCCACCAGGGGCAGTGATAGTGAGGGTAGCTAACGGGGGATATCCTCCATTCTCTCCACCAGGGACAGTCTCCGTGACGGTTGGAGGGTAGTGACCAGGCGAAGAAGAAATGCCAAATGGGCCAGGAGGAACGGTTGATACACCTTGTCCACTCACACCACCTCCGCCCGGTGCACCAGACAAGCTTGGATGACCATCGCTCACAATGGTTGGGTGGCCGTCGCTGACAATGGTGTAGGTAAATAGACCGGTTGAAGATCCAGCACCTTCGGGGGAAGGAGGCAGAGTGAGGGTCAGAAAGTCAGTGGACCAGGGAACATTTCCGGATGAAATAGTGGAGGCTGCAATGGTGATGGTCCGGGATGGAGACCAACCGAAGAACGAAGTAGAAGGCTCGAAACCGTTAGTGCCGGAGTTGGAGCCGAAGCCACCAGGGCCGCCAGAGCCGCCAGAGCCGCCAGCGCCAGGAACCGAAGCGACAGTGGAAATGACAGTAGAGATGACAGTAGAAATAACGGGAGCTGGTGTGAGGGTGACGAAAACAGTGGTAGGTAGAGCATTGGGGCAGGTTCCGGCACCGTTGCCACCATTGCCATTATTGCCGCCGCCGTTTCCGTTTCCGTTTCCGTTTCCGTTACCACTGGTGGTCGAAGGACCACTAGATCAAGTCAGCTTTCTCAACAAGAACCTGAGGATTGGCTGGTCAATCAGTTGAGGACTCACCCATTGCCATACTCTTGAGCAGTGGTTAATCCCACGAGCCCGGCAGCCCCTAGGACGCCCCAAAGGGCGTGTGCTCGCATTGTTGGTGCGAATTGCAGTCCAGGCTATGCTAGATAGGTGGGTGATCAGTTGCTAACGAACTAGGATAGTTGATTGGAGCACAATGATGTTGACGAGGCTGACAGGGTTGTCGAGGTCTATGAGGTCTATGAGGCCTGCGAGGTTGACGAGGTCACTGAGGGTTGAGGGTGGTGTGAGGAATGGCAGGGCGTGAGAAGGATGAGAGATGGAGAGATGGAGAGACATAGAGCTAGAGGGAGAGAAACTGGTAGAGATCGAGGAAAACTTTTTCTCGAAACACTGCTTGTGGTGCTCCTTCCCTTCAATTGAAGGAAAGACCCCCCTTCCATCGTGAGAATTGAGAAGGCACTGACGATTTCATGCATACTATGTGTCACAGAATCTTCAAAATGGCAGTCTCGATATCACATAGGCACATACTACCACAGACATCCGGCAACTACACCAGCACGCCGACTTCTCAATCTTGGTACTTACCTGGTTACTTGCTCTCTAGTGGAACCACTCCAGCAGGTATATTAGGTACATATGTACATATGTAGGGCGTTAAGAGTTGGATACAGACATCCACAACGTAGTCTATATGAGTTTCCGTTAATTAGGTAGCGTGCAATTGCCCCAACATGGTAATATACTAGTAAGTTGAGCCTGGGTTTTTAGTTCCTTCCCTCCCAGCTAACCCGGTACACAAGGTAGGCAGAACGTAGGACCCCGTTCTCCCATACATGTACTGAGATAACCGATAGATGAGCCTTAAGATACCTATAAACATAGGTAGAGGTGGGCTTCGGCGTGTCTCCCACGTACTGCAAGCTTATGGCTGTATGATACAGCAGTGGCATCCGGGGAGCCGCAGTTACCTGTTGAACGTGCATGCAGCTGGATACCAAAGTGAAGAGACATGGGTGAATATAAGGTGCTGAAGGCAGGTAGTGGGAATAAGGCAGGACCCCCAGAGCCGATAGTGTTGACCATCTCTCAGTATCGACCCTGATACCACATACCGTAACTTATGTCGTCATTCCATTCGAATGCCTATCGACCACCTCTAAAACCTTTTCGTACGCGAGGAAAAACCGAGGGTAGTCAGACTGGACTGCAGTGAAGTTGAACAGACGTGGGGTTGTGCTGATGGCGTCTTGGAATGTCCTAGGGAGAATTGGAGTCAATATACTTTCCGGCTGTCTGAATTAGTTCCCCTTAGATGCCGCGTAGCGAGCACCAAAAAAGTAGACATAGAGGGCTTCCCAGGGGATTGGAGCGCCATAGACTGTAAGGTGCTTGACAGGCTGGAGCTCGATACTAGGGTTGTCGCTGCAGCACAAAATCTGCTCGCAGAAATAGTAAATCGACATCTTGACATTGAGACCTAGGCTTTGGGTGGAATTTAGAAGGTAAGGAATTAATAAATGCCTACCCAGATGAAAGCGGAAGAATTTTAGAGAACGTAGGGAGTATTGATGGTATACCACTGCAGGACTAGGTACGTCTTTATAACCGATCGGCGAATAGACCTCGAGGGCACGCGAGGATATACCGCATCGATTGCTCAACACATTTCAAAACCAAAACAATCTTATTCTACCATTATCATACGGGATTATCCACATACGGAGGCGGAGGCTCGTCGGGATGCTCCTGCGCATCTCCTGCCGCAACAGCCGGAGCCACGGGCGCACCCCTTCTCCTCGCCTGAATCTCTAACTTCGCGGTCCAAAGCGCAGCGCCCGTCGTCGACGTCAAGAGGAAAAAGAACGACAAGATGGGCACGAGCTCTAGCAGCATGGCAACCGTTCCAAACCACGTGTACTCCCACATCCTGCTCCGGATCTCCCTCTTGCGCTCCTTCTTGGTTAGCCCCCGCAGCTCAAACCACCGGTACTGGGCGAAGGTGCCGAGGCGCGCGCCGGTGATGATGATGAAGGCCGGGGTGCCGACGTACGGGATCAGGTTTAGGGGTAAGAAGACGATCAGCTCGACGATTTGGATCAGGCTCCACGGCTGGTAAACGGCGGCGGTGGTTGGCTTGCCGAGCTTCTTTACGGAATTGGGGGCGTCGGGGAAGAGGAGGCGGTGCGGCGCGATAAGAGTGTCGAGGCCTTTATCGAGGAGGGTTGCCTGAGCTTTCTTAGCAGTTTTACCATAACTCTGTGGGGGAAAGGGGGGGCCTACGTCGAAGACGTCCACCCGACATTCGTCTACGAAGAAACCTTCGAACAAGCCCTGAATGATGACTAGTCCTTCACCTAGGACCAGCACCACGGCGTTTATCCACGCGCCCCAGCCATGGAATAAGGCCAGAAATGCATACTGAGGTAGGAATGCGAACGTAAAGAGAATCGCGTACACTAAAAACGAGATAATGGAGAGAGGGAGTAGTCGGCTGAGGAATAATGGGTAGTAGATTGGATGACGTAAGAAGTACCATATACCCCGTAGAGGATAGGAAGCTGCGATCAACGCTCTGGAAATGTAGTTTATAGGTCGTCTTAGGGGCCGAATGGGTCGTGGAAGGCTGCTTTGGGACTCCATATCATCGTTAATTAGAAGGTGAAAATGGGGGAGTTGGCGACTTGGTATCCAGATGCCTGGCTGTAAGCAGGCTGTCTGTATGCAATAAAGCGGGACCTGGTGGGATGTCTGCCTTGCGGCTTATCGATAATAACCTGAGTGGCATAGCTGCATTTGCCGGGCATTACGTCAGCTGTTAGGGACTTCACAACGTCGTGGCACAGTGGCACGCATATCAAAAACATGAATTCAGCATTTTCAATCATCGGGAAAGGTTTCCGATGTCCTAGAAAAACAATTGTATACCTCAGTACCATTTTTTTATTATCTTTATCGGAATCCCCATGTGTGTCCATTCGCAAACGCCCTTCATGATGTCAAGTTGCGAATCAAATCAACGCGTACTCTGAAAAAAATTTAAAAAACTTTAACAGCATCAAAACACCACGTTGTGTTATTTCAAGTCATCTCATCCTCAGCTGATTGACGATCATCCCGATTGGATAGATTTTTTTTCAATCGAATGAGGGTTCGAGAATACGTCCTCTGGATCCCATATCTCCTTCAATCTCTTGAGTCTTTCGTGTAGCGAAAAGCCGTAGTACTGCTTATGCGCCTCCTCTCGCGTAAAGCCCGAGTCGGAATAGTTCGCGTAAGCTCCAAATCGCGGGAGGTGTCTGGTCATCGCATCTGCCAGGCTATTAATGTACTTAATACCCGACTCTCGATGTTCCTTATCGCCGCTCGTGTATCCATATATCTGGGCAACCCAGCACGTGTCGCGATGCGCGAAGGCAGAAAAATTCATGTCTTTCTTGGCGATCTGGCTGTCAGCACCACCCCAGAGATCTATCAGGATCCAGTGATCGATTTGCCGACCATTCTTTGGTGTTTCGTACACTAGCCATGCGAAGAAGTGCATTAAGGCTCGGTCGTTGAACCCCGGCTCGGGTATCACGACACTTTTGGCGTAGAAGTTGTCGTGTTTCTCGTACGTCCAGGGATCCGTTTCAATCCCCTCTCCCTGATTGAGCTTCCTCAGGGACTCAAGCCAGCTCACCTCCTCAACTTCGAGCTCGACCTCAAGGGATTCCAGGTCCTCTTTGGACGTGGTAGTCGTTGTAACTGACTCGATTTCTTCTATCAGCGCCGACAGAATCGCTCTTAGTGTTTCGTTAGATCCTAAGTAGGTCCCATCGATGGCAAAATAGTTTCGAGAGAGCGACAGACTGAGCCCCAATCGTCGGTCAACGTGAGCTGGGTTATGGACGAACGTCTGAATGGCCTGGAATGCCTTGACAGAGTTCCACACTTGCCCTGCAACTCCGGGTATTTTGAGGCAAAAATGCACAACGGATTCGGGTGCAGCCTTTGGTTTAAGGTGAAACTGATGAACAATTCCGAACGAGTCACCAGCGCCGCGCATTGCCTTTTAACTTGAGCGTTAGCAAGGTTACTTCTTTCTGAGGTGAGTAACAATTGCCCAGACTCACGTAATATAGCTCGGGGTTTTCCGTCTCGCTGGCCCAGACATCTCTGCCGTCTGCTGTTATGACGCCCATTCCTCTGATCCGATCCATAGCAAGACCCCAGGCACGGGAGAAGAATCCAAATCCGCCATGTGTTAGATGGCCGCCAACTCCTACCCCTGCGCAAGTACCATGGGGAAGGGCTGCACTGGAAATATCATAAATGGCCCGAGCCATATTGCCCAACCGCGCGCCTCCGCCAACAATCACGCCAGCTTCATGGCGCATAATTTCATGCAGTTGTCTGAGGTCTATAACCATGGCACCGTCGATCCCTCCATTACTGTGGGAAGCGTACGAGTGGCCACCCGATCTCGCTTGAACTTTTATTCCATACTTGCGCGCAAGCATAACTGCCCTCCTAATATCGCGCGGGCTGCGAGGCAAGACAACTACGGCTGGCTTGATGGGGATACGTCGGTTGTAGGTTGCTGACCACACCTCCCAATCAGGGTCTTCCTCGGTCTTGGTTGATATCTCTTCTGCCAGTAGGTCACCAACGAGATTTGCGCTAGTTCCCTCACGTACACGATCCATCTTTGCCGGTGCCAATAAGAGCTGAGTTCTCGAGAAAAAGAGGGAGGGAGGGAAGGAAGGATAGGTGGTGCAAATGGATAGAAGAGAAGCTTTACGAATTGAAAATAGAATGCTATCCGTGTGGATAACAAGGTATGGAGGCACCGGTAGGTCATAATCTTGTAAGAATCGAGGAAGAACTTTGATTAGTACTGGGTTTGTTGATTTGGTGCAAAGGCGTGCTACCATGCTTTATGATTTGGTTGGAGTCAAAGCAAACTTCAGACGGCTCTAGGCTGATGACTGGTTTGTGACTGGCTAAGGTTATCACGAAACGCTGGGGGCACGTGTGTTTGAATGGGTCAATTGACTTACTTTTAGGGCCGTATTTTTGCAGGCGCCGAGGGCATCCAGAATATCGTTACCGTTTCGTCACCCCCGGGCCAAGCAACGATTTTAGCCTTACGTAATACGTGATTCAGCACGAGTCGCAAACACTGGCATACTGTCCACCCTGAAGCGTGATAATGCTGTTCATTACGTTACCTCCTGCGAAGCATTACTATTTTTCGGGGTCTGTCGGGGGAATCCGCCTGTTTCACACATGGTGGTTTGGAGCTTGCAGTATGATTTGAATTTAAGTTAATTTCGCACTGCCTCATAACTGAGCTAGATTTTCCCGCTCCCTCCCACCAAGAAGATTATTTACAATATATCAATGAGTCCCTGAGCCCTAGACTCGATGTTTGTCCCACAATACTTGACTGGACACTCTTGAAACGTTGGCTACTCCAATCTTCTCAGGATTATAGTCAATAATGGCTCCCGAGGATATAAAGAAAACCCTTAGCCCTGGGGAATATCCACTTACCTGCAAATATAAAACGCCGTCCACTCACAGTAGCAATCGTAATTCAGCTTGTCCACGATGCGAAGCGCGATCTCTCTCTTCTCGACCTTGTTGTGGAAGCCCTCGCGTAGTAGGCTGTCCTCGTCAGTTTCTGGTGCTTGAGCTCAGCTGGCTGACGAGCCCCTCGAAGTAGACCCGCGTGAAGTAGCCCAGCACGCCGTCTCACTCGGTGCGGATATCGGCGATCTTCGTCTTGCTGGCCTCCTGGAGCTTCACGAACGTGTTCTCGAAGTTGGGATTCATCTTGATGTCGGGCTTTCCCAACGCCTCCGCGATCTCTTCGACCTTGAGATCGTACTCCTTGCGGATGTCCGACTGCGCTGCGAAGCTTAGCGTTACCGCTGCGGAGTCGCCATCCGATGGAGGGGTAGGCGCCATATCAAGGGCTTGAAGGCGATGCAACTTCCGAGAGCCCCCTTCGCGCAGCCGTCTGTCGCATAGAGATACAGTTGGGTGGAACTCACGTTTACGGTTGAAAGTGCGGTAAGGATATGTGAGAGCTGTTGATCGAGGCCCGCCTTGTTATTCCAATCATCACGAACTGCCACAATTAGTCTTGGATGTACCGTGGCGGCTCGGTCAACTTGCTATGCCTGCGTGGGGGAAGAGGTAGCTTCTTCGGCAAGCGGCAACCTGGACATATTGAACGGAATAAGGGGGTATCATTTCGAAATATGAGATGATGAGTTGGGCGGTTGATGTTCTAGGGAACACTCACTGTCAACCAGAAACCAGCTCGCCTTTAGGTACATCGTTCCTCTTGACATACCGAGGCACCTATCGGTAGTCGACCTGTTTACCAGCTTCATGGAGTCGAATGCCTCGTGCTTATACATGACAACTTGTCGCTAGGGAGTGCTTATGCATCATACTAGATACATCTATCTACCTCGCCTTCACACCTACAGAATCCGACACGAAAAAGAGTGCCGAATCCCTAACATGACTACCTGCTAAACACACTATTGAACTTCGTGTCGGTCGTTGCTATTCAGCCGCACCTCCTGAGGGGATCCCTAGTTAGGCAGACAAGATTTGTGGGTCATGTTGGCCTTTCCATTTCCATTTCTCAGTTCTGTAATCAACCTTGCTCATAAAAAATCGCAGTAGTGGGACGCGAGAAGTGATACCCCTATTATCCCCCTCATTACGTAAACATCCAGACGGTTCGCGTCGGCTATCCCTCCCGCCGTTAGATCATTACCTACATGTAGGTACATACATATGTACATAATGTAGGTAAGGTACATGTATACTACAACTACATGTACCTACATGTATGTGATACAAGAGGCATTGACTTGATACATGTCTGGTGATAGCTGCCTAGGAGGTACCTTTACTTGCATGCCTACAACGCCGTACGTACATAGGTAGCCTCCTGCCGTCAACATCAAGTTTAATAAATCGACGTTTGGGTTCGATGGTCCGTACGAGCGTTTGATAATGTCGGTAGAGGGCCGCAACCCACAATGTCTCAGCCGATGGATCGGCGTGGGTCTTTCGGAGGGACACCAAATTTGAGCAACCTGCAGAGTCTTCAGATGGTATGTATCCACCAGGATCGAGCAAGACACATCGACGAATAACGTTACATTGCTCCTCTTACTCTTCTTCTCCTTTCTCCTCTCCTTCAAACTAGATCTGTGCAGTCTGACTTAATGATACTTTCGGCATTGGAGAAATCTTTAGGCACCGCCTGTCGCGCCCTGTGTCAGCCCCCACAAAATGCTCCATACGATACAGCGAATGTAAACCGGATAGGTTAGTGATTAAAATGTACCATAGAATTGAAATTATATATTCAAATGGGTAACAAATGAAATTGATTAGCTGCTATGTGATCTAGGTAGTCGTTCTAAGCGGGCGGTGCCCCATAATGAAATTCGTAACTTCGTTAGAAAAGCCGCTATGGACCATAACACTCTGGATCCCAGTCAGACACGCCGGTCCAAAATATCGTAGTGAAAAAATAAAAATGAAAAAACTCGCTCTGGAAAACCGAACCCAATTTTGCGCCTCTACGAAGATTCTACCCGGTGAATATCGAGCAGTCGACGTTGCCTCTTCTCTACTTCAGACTCAGTAGAGATGCTATCATTATCTTCATTACTGCGAGGGCGAACAAGTGGTAATGCAGAGATGTTTACAAGCGGACGGAAAAATCGATTATATGCGATGAAGGTGTCGCTGTCTCCCTTGAAAGCGTTGACTGGAGTGGGAACGTAGATACTTCTACGTCTAAGCTCCACGGCATCCTCAGTGATTGGGCGAACGTCGCGGTATTTGTAGATGGCGCTTAATATTGGAATAGAGAGGCCATGTACCAGGATTGAAAAGAGCACCAAGAAATATACCACTAGCGGGAAGACTTGTTAGTGAGGGCTCGGGAGGGGAGCATCGTGTGACGAACCTGGGCATATCGCGTCGAGCAATTCCCGTTCCCTAGGACTGGCGGCATATTCCTTGGGGAAAAGAAGTCTGGTGTGCTGCAGATAGTATATAGCGCCAACCCCTATTGGCCCGAAATATCCCATGAACACTGCCTCCCTCCAGTTCTTAACCACGGATGGCATCATTTTATACGTGACAAGCAAAGCCGGTATCCGCCGAAAGAGAATTACGAGTACTCCCAAAGCGATAAGCCGTGGATAGGTAATCCCGGTTAACTCGGGCTGGTGAAATTCTTGCCAAGGTATGGAAGTTCCGAGGTACATGAAACCGCCAAAATTGAGCAGCACGTCGATGCACGAATTCACCTCGTCGTGGCGGCGTTCTGCCTCCGCGAGGAACTGTCCGTCCCAATTGAGCGCACATCCTGCTACAAAGCAAGCGAGAAGATCGCTTGTGCCAATAGCTCCACAGGTCCCGACAATGAAAAGCTGCGACACTTTGTTAGTTCACGGTCGGAAAGGAGGTAAAATCTGTATAATATACGCACGGCAAGGGCAGTAGGAAATAGGAGATAACTCTCCGTGTCGATCCACTTCCGCGCCAGGGAAAACTTGACTCCCACCCTGGCGCAGTATCCCGCGACGCCTCCGTAAACGATTGCCAGCAGCACAATATATATCAGTGTTTCGATAACCCAGTTCCCTAAGGCGATCCCCACGTTCTCAGTATCTTCGCCGATCCCTCGACCGCGCTCCACTAGACTCAGGGTGCCATCGGTAATGGTTTCTCGTCGATTTTCTGTAAGTCGCAGAAGATTGACAGCAAGCATCAAAAAAGGCGACGCAAAACCATCGTTCGCACCAGCTTCGGCCGAGATTATCTCTCTCAACGGCCGGGCCACGTATTTATCGGCGAAGGGACCCTTTGCGATGGCCTGTGAGAGGATCGGGTCAGTTGACGTCACGCAGGCCCCGATGACCAGAGTCGCAAGCAACGTGAGCTTAGGAATCGTTGCAAGCACACAGACGGATGTTGCTAGCCACATCAATGCCATGATAGGAACGAGGCAGACTATCAACGGCTTATACTGCAGTTGAAGATACCTGGCAGGCAGTTGGTATCCAGCGATGACGCTGCGAAGAATTGCATTAGCGACTGGATTCTCACGTGAAAGCAACGAAGCTTTTGCAGGTTGTCTCGTGCAGCTATGCTCGACTGGAACGCACAGTTGAATACCAATCATGACCCGCATCACTCCAAGAGTTATTGCATCTTGCTGGTTTGGAGCAGCTGATCCCCATTGCGTTGGATCTAGAAACCTTGCGGCTATAGGGCCCAGTATCATGCCCATAAGCACAGCCGGTACTATGGAACAGATGTGAGCAGGCAGTTAAAACATCGTCGATCATACAGGATAACACTAACATGCTTCACCGATATACCAGACGCCCTTTAACTTGACGGCAACCAGGCCGTATAATACCGTGAAAGCACCTGGCCAGTGTCAGAATCGTATCTTAGCAATATCTCGTGTCGGAATACTTACCAAGCACTGAAACGACGACATTCAAGTCGCTAACATCTAAGGTCGGCATCGTGAGAGAGGCTCGGCCAGAACAAATGAAGAAGAAGCATCGGGTCTGGGTCTATACTCGAACGCTCGAGTCGACAGAAAGTACGGGACCATGCCAAGGATATTCATAAAGTAGAAGAAATACAAATTTACAATGGGATGGCGATGAACGTGCAGATCGCTATATGTTGACACGAAAAACGTATGTGTAAGTCAACCAAATTTCCGGCTTGGCGATTATTTCTGCGATCCATTCCAAATTCAGGAATGCGTCACCCCCAAATGGCACTTTTCCAGCCACAATGTCTCGTTGCGGCCCAGCTAAGCTTCTCCGCAAAGACCCAATGAACACATATCCGTGTTCCCCCTACCTTTAGTGTAAGACATCTGTCTGGGCCGCCCTTGAGAAATCAACAGCACAGTATAAGTTTCGTCACTCAATGCTGGTATCTAGGGAGCTCGTGCCAGCGCTTTGTGCGACACTTAAGTGACCCCTTGATGTGCTAGGAGCGAAATAAGAAGTTGACACTAGAAGCATGACTCGCACAGGGCGGGTAGGGTTAAGGAATTGTTAGTCGTTGGACTCATGTCATAGTATTCCAAAAGCAAATCTGGAATATCTGAGAGTTCGATTCCACCAACGTCGATCTGAGCCAGAATGCCGAACGTACCACAAACTGTATGTAACAAATAGCAAAGGGGATATTGGATTATTGTGCACGTTTCAGAGCGAATCAATATATATATATATATATATATATATATATATATATATATCAATAACCTAGAGGATGCTCTGTATGATGACCCACCTTATTGACCGGGACGTTAGGACTAAGCCATTTCGCTAGAGAGTAAGTGATAATTTGTTGACACAAATTTCGAAGATCTAGAACATTAGATCCATGGTAATACGGATGGCACATGCAACCAAGATGGGAGTTTGTAGATCATTACACAAAATGGCACAACTGTAGAACGTGATCGGCCATCCCGCGCCAGATTTTAGATGCCATGCCCATCGATTTGTAGGTAGTAGGAACTGTTTTATAACCAATTGTGGTTGTAAATACCTTCGCAAAGGTGGTCAAGAGACAGGAACATCAGCCAAGCAATGTATCGCCAGTTTGTGGAACCTTATCTCGAGTTACCAATGCCACATGAACACAAGATACAGATCCCACGATACTCATTAGTGGGCTGAGGTAAGTGAGACGAAGTTAAGAATACTTGTACGCCACAAGGTAAATTCCCAATAATCCGGTCACCCTGATTCATTGTATTGCCACTGGTTTTCACAGCTGATAAGTCTTAACTTTACATTGTTTATCGTTGTTTCAGGGCACTAACTCCCTATAAAATGTATTTTGTATTGCTCGCCTCGCCTCGCCTCGAAGCGCTAACGCTACCCAAGGCAAGGGGATATATCCTCAGATACAGCATTTCATCATATATTCTTGTTAACTACCTAGGTACCTACGTGAGTTGATTATGACAAGAATCCTGAGGCCGGTGACTCAAATGACGAACATTATACCGCGTATCTACCCACTAATCACCCTCTACCAGTACTTTCCGACAGGCCAAAGATAATACTAAAACCTTCAGTAAATAAGATATCTTAAAATCAGCGGTCATATTGATGTATCCATTGCCAAAGAGGGTAAACGGTAACCGGACCGATGTATCGGTGCAAGTATCAAAGTCCATCTACTTAACAAATGATATAACCAGAATTGATCCTTAGAAGATATGGTAGAGAGTCAATGGTTTGAAATGGCTCGTCTATTTTAGCAGACACAAACTTCGGACTTAGACAGAGTCCCAGGCATTGTTTCTGCATGCATTACAAACCCTACTTCAGCTGTTGTAGCTTCTCTTGATCTGCCGCCCTTCTTCTTCCTTCCGCCGTCCTTCTTCTTTCTTCTGGCGAAGCTTTTCTTCATTTCCCCGAAGCTTCTCGTCCTTCTGCAACATCGCTCTAGCCCGCAAGCGCCACACGGCTGTCGTCTTTGATTCTTAGTCTTATCGTAACGCTAATATGCATATAATCCTAACCTGGGATCACAAGAACCCCCAAAAGTACCGCAGCGAGGCTAGAAAGAACATTCTAGCCAACTACACCACCATCAAATTTGCCGACGTGGCCGTAACCGAGATCGACAAGAAGTCCGATTCTCATTTTGAGGTCAGCGATGCTAAGGGCAAGGTGTAGTTTACCTAAAAGGTAATTACTGTTGGTTCAGCCAATACCCATCCAGATATGGAGAGCTACAAGTAATTATAAAAGAAACGAATGTATGTCGTTATTTGTTCTCTGCCTAGCTGTAAATATGAGTCTCTAATCCAATTGCTACCAATAGCTTCTATTGCTTATTTTGCCATGGCTATGAGGACCGCGATGCATTCTCTTCCGGCATTCTGGCCGTCTCTTTCGTCAAAGGCCCTCTCGCCGCCCATATGGCCCAGAATGCGGCTTAGCTTATAGAAAAGGTCACTATTTATACCAATAGCAATACCGATGTAACAACCAAACTGGAACCCATTATTACAATTCTTACTCCATTTAAATTTTATGTCGAGTTGTGGCAAATTAAGCGCCTGGTTAGTAATAGCCAAGTGAACTTAGTTATGGTGGAATTTGTTAACGGTTCCTCCAAGAAGGAAAAGTTCCTGGTGCATAATCCGCAGACAAAACCGCAAGGTCCGTTTGGAGCCTACGCCGCCAGGCGATATCCAGACCGAAGGTCCGTTTTTCTAGACCACCGTCCCCGACGTGTACGCTGTCGGGGATTACAGCACATTTTGCAAGGTCACCCCAAGTGCTATTACCAGCGGCTGTAATGCAGCAGTGATGGCAAGCGCCGAGATACAGGCCGCTAAGTACTCGCTCCCTTCTGCACCTTAAGCCATTGCGCTAGCCTATCATTGAGTGCTCAGGGGAGATTTACCATAATAGCTTGTCACAAGTTATCCCACAATCATTATCTGGGTGCAGTGTTTGGGGGCCATTTGACTGAGGTGCACTGCATGATGCATCTATCGCGGGTGGACATTAGACCATTACCTACTATCTGTCTGGTAGGCTGACATTCAATCATTCGTTGTAGATATGGCTTGGAAGGGAATCTCATCGAATGGCGCTCAACAAACCTATCGTATATTTGCAATGACATGGCACACTACATTAGGTACAGATACTCACTTATAAACGTGAATTTCATGGCCACAACACTGTGGTGTCCATTGCCTTTACGTTCCTTTCGCGGTTGTAGATGAAGTGCATTTGGAGAGGAGTCTCAGCCGTAGAAGTGACTGGAGGATATCTTCAGCCTTGAGAGCCAAGCTTCTTGGCCCCGTGACATCGCCGCGGAGAAGACGGAATAAATCTAGATGCCAGAACGGAGAGCAATCAGCTCTTCTATAAATGGCATGGGAGCGCTGGTATTTAGCGTGACAGCTTGTCAGTACGGGCCGTAGCCGGTGGCGGTCCGTATCAACTATATGCGGGTTAGAAGGTAAAAGGAAGTTCTCGTCAAAGTGCGGCAAGGGCAAAATGAACCAGTGCTGCAATCCCATGGTTTATCCTGCATAATGAGGGCGTATTGTGCTGCGTCTTCCTCCGGAGAGTCATCACCTCCGCGATTAATACTAATAACTATGCGGCGCTTTGTTAATTGACACTATGATGCACCTTTTTAGATTGGTCAGTCTTTTGGGTTAATACGCTAGATGGGCGTCATGGAAGCTTGCCATAGCCATATCCGACTGTCTCAAGGGTGTGGCCAGACACGACGACAAACCTTAACTGGCAAAAAACACGGCAAGTCGTCGGCTAGGTCGGGAATTCTCGCCCGCACGGGCTTATGCTCGTATACACCTAGATGACCCATGAAGGATGACCCCAGGGGGTAGATCTCCTATATCACATATAGAACATTACGCTCTCGCCAGGGTAGATAAGTCTGAAAATACTTGCATGATTTAGTCAACGAGATAGAGCTAGCCAACGTTAAAATACGAACACCTACATAACATATACATCACCCCTTCACTCTAATTGCGTCAAGACACCGAGTTCGCCAAGCCTCATGAAGCACAAACTAGCATCTAAGGCATGCCTGTTCTATCAACTCCTACACGGACTACAAGAATTAGTCTATGCTGAGTTTGGATATGGAGAAGCTGGAAGTCTTGGACTGCCACCCTGTATGCACGCGGTCGTTAAATCTGCCTGGTAGCGACCTCGGCAGGCTCATCGAGTCTCGTAAAATGCAGCGACCGGGGTCCGTAAGGTCACCAACTGCAATGTCGCTGGCGTTCCAGACAAACTTTTACCTCATGTCACGAACAGCCAGTGCATGACGTTGTGCCTGAAGCGCCTGCAAAACTGGAAGATAAAAACAAGTTTTTGAAAGTTTGTCCGTGGCAAGGCCCCCCTTCCCGGCGAGCGGCTGGAATATAAGCTGCATGACTCCTTCTCTGTCCCCAGCCCGAACTTGGTCTCTTCTTCAGTCTATCGTTTCGGGGCAGTGTCATACATTGTCCCCAAGTTATATCGAGAAAAAAAAGGAGGCTCTTGAGTGTTCGGCTAGAACGACTTAGCCAACATGATACACCCAAGCAAGCCACTTATTTTGCTTTCCATAGCGGGCAGCGCCTACTCTCTCGTCGCCCGCCAGAGCGGATGTAGTTTCACCCTCTCGACCAATGGCGCGTTCGCCGGTCAGGTCGGCCAGTACGACAGCGGCCAGACCAACGCCGGGCTCTCCGGGACTAGCGTTGTCCAGTCCACTTTCGTTCTAAGCGGGGATACGATATCCGATTCTACAGGCCGCGGCTGCTGGTGGACAGCGCCGACAACAGTCCTCCAGTGCGATACCGGCCAGACTCCAGCGGGCGGGTTCGCAATCGGCTGCAACGGTGAAGTGACGTACAACGGACAGTCCACCTTCTGGGAGTGTGCGACTGGTGAGGAGGGCGTAGTGATGATATATCTCGCGCCCGGAGGAAGCAACTGTTCCCAGATTACCCTGACCGCAAGTGGGTGCTATTCTTCGTCATGCGGTACAGCAACTGGCACGTCTTCAGGCAAAACCGGGACTAGCGCTACTCTGCCGGGCTCGGGCTCGACAACTGCTGGTGAGACTGCTCCGGTTGGAACCACAACTTACCCCGGCGAGACTGGGACATCGCCTGGTGAAACGGGAACTTCTGGGACCTCGTCCGGAGAAACTGGAACTTCTGGGACATCGCCTGGTGAAACTGGAACGTCTGGGACTTCGCCTGGAGAAACTGGAACGTCTGGGACATCGCCTGGAGAAACTGGAACGTCTGGGACATCGCCTGGAGAAACTGGAACGTCTGGGACATCGCCTGGAGAAACTGGAACGTCTGGGACTTCGTCTGGAGAAACTTGGACTGAAACTGGGACAGCACCTGGGGATACAGGAACTGGGCCGACTTCGACGTATGCCAATGGGCCCACCTCCACTGCAACAGAAACTGGAACTTCTGGGACGTCGCCTGGAGAGACTTGGACCGAAACTGGAACGGCACCCGGGGATACTGGAACTGGGCCGACTTCGACGTATGCTAATGGGCCCACCACCACTGCGACGGAAACTGGAACTTCTGGGACTTCGCCTGGAGAGACTGGAACTACTGGGACTTCGTCTGGAGAAACTTGGACCGAAACTGGGACGGCACCTGGTGATACAGGAACTGGGCCGACTTCGACGTATGCTAATGGGCCCACCACCATTGCGACGGAAACAGGAACCGCACCCGGTGATACTGGAACTGCGCCAGTCTCTACCTATCCTAACGGGCCCGAGACCACTTCGACTGGCCAAAGCGAAACTGCGCCGGGTGGTGGAACCGAGACCAGTACCGAAACCACTGGACCGGGGGCCACCGAGACTCCGCCCTCGGGAGGTACAGAGACTTTCCCGTCAGGAGGACCTACAGAAACTGCGCCGGTAACCGGTACTGAGACCACAGCACCTGGAGGGGGAACTGAAACCGCTCCAACGGGCGGTACGGAAACTGCACCGGGCGGTGGATCCGAGACCGGAACTGAAACTGCGCCTGGCGAGACTGGAACGTCTCCCTATGAAACGGGGACGACGGCACCCGGAGAGGGCACGACAACGCCAGGAGAGACGGGCACTACCGCACCTGGTGGGACTGGAACATCCACTGTAAATACTGGAACGGCTGCACCTGGAACACCCAGCGCCACGACACCTGGCGAAGGTATGTCTCTTCTTACAGTGTTTGATCGTAGTGACACTGACAAAATTTAAAGGTGGCAGCTCATGTGTCCCAGACACCACGACACTTTACGTTACGGTGTCAAACACTGACTGCGCCTCTACCGTTACTGTCACAGAGTCGGTGACAACGGCCCCGGGGACAATTCCTACGACCGCTCCGGAAACAGGTACGTCGGAAACCTCTCCTGGGGAGTCCACGACGGAAGCTACCACGCCGCCGGCTACAGTGGTTCCTCCGCCGGAAACTACACCAGAGACCACTCCCGAAGTACCTGGGACTAGCGAGACTTATCCGGGGACCGTAACTAGCTCTGAGACAGTAACAATTCCCGAGTGTTTATCAGACACGTGTACGACGAGTACATATCCCGGCACAACTCCCCCAGGGGCAACGACATCACCCGGGGAGACAAGCCCTCCAGGAGAAACAAGTCCTCCTGTCGAGACAACGCCTCCCGGCGAAACGACTTCCCCAGGAGAGACGACATCTCCAGGAGAGACAACAACATCCCCGGGGGAAACGACTTCCCCAGGAGAGACCACTTCCCCCGGAGAAACCACATCTCCTGGAGAAACCACATCTCCTGGGGAAACCACGTCTCCTGGAGGAACCACCCCCCCTGGAGAGACAACCCCACCTGAAGAAACGACACCTCCAGGAGAAACCACGTATCCTGGGGAAACCACATCTCCTGGAGAAACTACTTCGCCCGGCGAGACAACAACCCCCCCAGGAGGAACCACGTCCCCCGGAGGAACCACGTCCCCCGGAGGAACCACGTATCCTGGGGAAACCTCTCCAGGGGAAACAACCCCGCCAGGGGAAACAACCTCTCCCGGAGAAACCTCTCCAGGGGAGACAACCTCTCCTGGAGAAACCACCTCTCCTGGAGAAACCACCTCTCCTGGAGAAACCTCTCCAGGGGAGACAGCCCCGCCAGGGGAAACCACGTCTCCTGGAGGAACCACATATCCTGGAGAAACCACCCCTCCTGGAGAAACCTCGCCTCCTGGAGAAACGACACCCCCAGGGGAGAGCACCTCACCTGGAGAAACCACTCCGCCAGGAGAAACAACGGGGCCGGGGGAAACAAGTCCACCTGCAGAAACAACACCACCCGGAGAGACAAGCCCTCCGGGGGAAACAACTTATCCGGGAACATCCACAACAGTCGTGGAAACAACGACCACAAGCTCGTGTTCGACAGACACACCCGTTGAAACCACCCCCGAGACGACCACAAGCTCGTGGTCCCCAAGCACAGACTATCCGCAAGCTTCAGTAAGTACTTCAAATTCCTGCCCCGTCGGGCACAACTGCTGGGTCTCCCACCTCGACTACTATTATAGTGCCTGGTCTGCTAACAAGTGTAACACAGACAACAGCGCCGAATTGGGAAGGAAATCAAGGCTCCGGCTCCGAACATTCGCAAGGGCCCGGAGTATGGTCCCAGGGGCCTGGAGCTAAGGGATCAGAAGCGGGTTTTAAGGATTCTGAAGGACAGGGACACGAAGCTCGCGGAATAGTCGCAGCAGCACAGGCGCAAGACATAGTGATGCTGCCGTCGGCACAGCCCCCGAAGAAGGTACAAAGACGTGCTCTCAGTCGACCAGACACCCAGCAGCGTTCCGGAGCTTGCCCTGGGGAGCTGAGCGGGCAGTGGGAATCCCCGCAGCTGATCGTCCCCGTCCACAGCGCCCACCCGAATACGGCATACGGGCGGTCGACATTCGGGGAAGCGTCGTCGACGATCTCAACCGTCTTCAGCTTCAACATCCCGGCCGAGGACGACGGAAAGACGTGCACGCTCGTGTTCCTGTTTCCGGACCGACACGAAGACGTCGCGGCCTCGTCCAACATGACAGGTTCTGGAGAAATCGAGTTCTCCCGCCTCGACGGCGCAATGGGCAAAAAGACGACGCAGAACACGGTCTCGGATATCGTGCACAGCTATAAAAAAGTGACAGTTGCGCGCAGCAACGCGTACAAGATCGAGTCCTTCGCGTGCACCGGTGGCCAGGACGTCGCCGTTGAGCTGAGTAGCGTGCCCGGTAGTAAGACGGAGTTGCGCTTCCTCCAGGACTCGAACTCGGACGCCTGCGCGCTCGGCTTGTACATTCTGAAGTCTTCTACGGGGGACGTGGAGTTGTGATATGGATTGGAATGGGATGATTTAAGGCAGTTCAACTCGCCTGATAATTGATAATCTCTCACACGTACGAGCATGCGGAGTAGGACATAGATGTACACCAAAGCTTGATTGTGAGCACGAACTAAAGTAAAAGGAATAGCAATAGGCGGTCATCATTCAATTGGATCATTTCTTTTGTCGCGGATCTTGACACTATTTTTCTTGACACTATTTTTTTTTTGCTAGGTGAGACGCAAACGAAATGGACCATCGTACCGCCACCCCCCTATACATGAATGTACAATGGTCAGTGGCTAATGCTTAATAATCGATGACTGGAGTGGCTGTGATTGCTTACCTACGAGCCTAGGCCTCGATATCGTAAACATTCTAGGTGGTAAACGGCAATCTTAGCCAAGTCTTCAATATTCCAGAGAGAATCACAAGCCACCGCATATATAGGAGTTTACTAACCTAGTGGATTAATATCTACCTAGGTACTCTCCCATATCGATATATCTATCATGAGTTTCCTCTCTCAGTCTCTCGCAACCCTTGTTGTGAGCACCTAGGTGTCCCTGCTATATGCAATTATTTAACCTACGCGTACCTACCTTAGGTAGTTACCTTCGGTCGTTTGAGAGATGGGAATAGCATGCTCTTGGTCGAGCCGTGGAGTCTTTTAACTTACGCAGTATCCATAACCAGCTGCAAGGAGATAGGTATCACGATACGATCCATTTTCAATGCAAGGACCAAGGACGTTATCATCAGTAGACGCGTTAGTGGCGTCGGAGATACCCGATTGACATGGACCTCACCAAAAGCAGACACGTTGATTCGCTAGAGATTATCAATCACAGTCGCACCGATTAGGTAACAAGATACGTCTATCAAGACCATGGCACTACCTCGCGAACAGGTGCCGTTGCTTCAACCAGAACGACCAGAGCCAAGTCGCGTTCGAAATCATCTCAATATGGCTGCAGCAGAGGATACCACTACGCCGAACGGCGCCGGCGATGCTATTGGCAGCATCGGTCCCGATGAAGGCCGCCGCATCTTGCGCCGAATTGATTGGCATATTATGCCGCTTCTCTTCCTGACCTATTGTTTCAATTTTATGGACAAGACCATTCTATCCAGCGCTTCGGTATTTGGTCTAAGGCAAGACACTCATCTTCAAGGTTCGGAATATTCATGGGTGTCCAGCATCTTCTACTTTGGATATTTCCTCTGGGCATATCCGACTACCCTCCTAGTTGCTCGTTTACCCGTGGCGAAGTACCTCGCTGCCAACACTTTCCTTTGGGGCGCTGTAGTCGCATTGACGGCAGCATGCTCGAACTATGGCGGGCTTCTTACTGTGAGATTCTTCCTCGGCGTTACGGAGGCCACAGTTTCGCCTGCTTTGATGTTCGTCACCTCTACGTGGTATACTCGCGATGAGATACCAATCAGAACCGGCATCTGGTTCGCAGGGAACTCCGTAGGCGGTGAGTGGACTGCGCCGTCTTAAGCGGTGAGATATTGATTATTCCCAGGCATCGTTTCGTCGCTTCTTGCTTACGGAATTGGTCACATCACCAACAGCCTAAGCCCGTGGCGCTGGATGTTCATAATCCTGGGCGTCGCAACGTTTCTATTAGGGTTTTCTCTGCTCTTCGCATTGCCTGACACTATCTCAAAGGCAAAGTTCCTAACGTCTGAGGAACGTCAGTGGGCGGGCGACCGAGTTGTAGTTGCTGGTACAGGTCGGACTGAGAACACGGCATGGAAATGGGAGCAGATGCTGGAATGTCTGCAGGATCCCAAGACGTGGCTAATTTGGTCGACTGCATTACTTTGCCAAATCCCTAATGGTGGTACCCAGAACTTCGCCAATTTGGTCATCACCTCGTTCGGGTTCACTTCGCTGCAGTCGACTCTTATTAATATCCCTTATTCTGTTATTTCTATCGCGGCTATTGCTGGATCTGGCTGGTTAGCCGGCCGATTTCGGTCTCTAAACTGCATTCTCGTCGCCCTCGTTGTTATCCCGCCGGTAGTTGGATGTGCGTTGATCGGAAGTCGCGATGAGATCCCTCATAGCGTCTCTCTGTTCGGATATTTCCTTATATCTACTGGACCAGCCAGTCTTCCATTACTTCTTTCTCTCGTGCAATCCAATTATCGGGGCGTCACGAAAAAGATGACCATGACGGCCCTGCTTTTTATCGCATATTGCACTGGCAAGTACGTGTTGCAGGTTTAAGAGACGCCGCTAGCTTGTTGTCATGCTGACCTATCAATCTAGTATTGTTGGACCTCAATTATTCATAGCGGATGAAGAGCCTACCTACGACACGGCGTTCCGCGCTATCATGATCTGTTATGCCTTAGTAGTCTGTCTCGTCGCGATCTTGAGAGTCTATTTACAATTATTGAACAACAAGAGGCAGCGGGCGGAAGGAATCGAAGGAAGCGCCGGTGCTTCAGGCGCTGTTGGTGGGGGCAAAGTAGTCGACGTTGCCAACGGCCGAGATATTACCGAGGCGGTCAACGAGGTCCAACTCAGACCAGAAGACTACGAAGACGTGACTGACTGGAAAACACTCGGTTTTCGCTATAGGCTATAAACCTACCTTATCTCCATACTACCTCTTCTTTCCAGGCATAAACTCAATGCCCCGAGTTCATAATCACAACAGGCCGAGCCAAGCCGCTGAAGGGCTGTTTGCCCATTCGCAGTCTTCAGGGTCGTATTGTCGACGACGACATCACACAACAACTCGGCCAATGGTGTTACTCGTCTAGGTTTACGATGGTGTGAAAGCTTCCCAAATTTGGTTGCGTGCTGCAGTCGTATTGCCTCGCGGCCTTGGTATGCCGGTCTCGATGTTTGGTTACACGATAGTCGCATTCTTGGCGATGCTTGCCATCATACTAGCCACATATCACCACTTGGCCCGTGGCGGAAGGATTCGAGAGGCTGACCGTTATTGCATTGCTTTCACATTATGGTCCTGAGGGGTTGGTTTACAACTCTTCAAAACCCGGGGCTGAGGCTCGACCATGTGACCAATCAAGCAACATTACCTCCCTACCTAGGTCGTTAATAACTCTACCAACCACCAAGGGCAAAGGAGCTTGCTTTCCTGGGTGTCGGATCTAGCAATTTACGATGGTCTACGGAACCGACCCGGTACTGCATGTCCCGCAATATCAGATGGCCATTGTCTAGACTCAAAGCTCGAGTCTAGATTTTAACTCGTCGGCGTCGTCTAACCCCAGCTTGATCCCAAAATAGCATGCACAAATTGTATCATGATGGCCCATTCAAGGAATGGAATCATCAACAGCTCCGCAAACCTTCTCTTTCGGATACTGTGGTCTTGTTTCCCGGAGAATTTCACGATGCTGCGACCTCACCTACGTGGTAACGAGTTCGGGGCGTTATCTTAACGAGCTTGGCAGCACGGACTTCAATCTTAGTCAACCATGAAAAATACCAAGATATCATGTGTGTAACGAAGATATTTGAAATATAGCGCATCTGCTTGGTCCATTGGTGTGTCACCGATCCATCCCTCTCGTGGAGCCGCTGCAACGACGGCCTGCAGGCACGAGGTTATTTCTATATCGTCTGGGCTCCCCACGTAAGCAACCCCTGGAACTCTTTGATCAGAGATTGCTACTCACTCTACTATTATTAATAGAACAACGATGCGGGTAGAAAGGGGAAACGCTCCCTCTTTCGCTCCTATTTGATTTAACCCCGGTTCTGTTGCACCTCCGGCATGTCCCCAGCCAGCCAATATACGGCTAAATAGATGGTGCGCTTCCAACGTCACGCCTCTGCTACCCCAACCGTCATTCTCTCGGCCTTTGCTACTCCAATTGATACCTTTTACGGTCTTCCGTTTTCCGAACAAAGTGCTTCTCGCGGGACGCAGGGCTTTCGTCACGACGCTCGCGGATGTAGCCAAGACTTTGACTACTGTGATTGCCTTTACGATGTTCGATGATCTATTCAGTTTACACGGCTCAACATGCCCCTTCTTTTTCGCCATGCGGACCCCGGCCCGTACTACTCCTGTTATATCACCGCGCATCTTCATTTTCACCTTGGAAAGCCGCGGTGGAATCTTGCTCGTACCATAGTGAGCCGCCCAGTGGGTATTTAATTGTTTAAGCTCCTCGGACACCATCTTGCGCATGTGAACTCGCCCCTACCTTTATTTCTTTTAATAGCCCCTTACATTGTCGTCTCCGTGGACTAGGAGAGCTACTTGATACTCACGTGCGATTTGTAAGCCTTCCCACAAAGCCATACCTTAGTAAGGTGTCTCCTTTTCAACACGTTACCTTCTAAGCAAAATTCTAGGCTTCGAAGTCTCGATACAGGTTGACACATAAAACGTTCTTTCAGCGACACCACCCCTCTTAGGCTTTACACGGAGTCAGGATGCGTTGGAGCTCTGGTTTAGCCTGCGCAGCCGCGCTGCTCGGTCTCGGTGCGTATCCTTTCACCACGAAAAGGGGACAGTAAGGAGGGACTCCACTAAGAACCGAAGGGCTAACATATCCAACGTGTGTGAAGCGAACGGCGATGTTTTCAAGGATCCCGACACCGGGTTTTCATTCTCGCAGCAGAATGTTCAGATCACGACAGGCAGTAGCTACATCACGATGCGTATCGCTATCCCGACCGGTGCCGCCGCCGGCCAGCCCTACGATGTCGTTCTCCAGATTGTCGCCCCCGTTGCTGCCGGCTGGGTTGGCCTCGCCTGGGGCGGTTCCATGACGAACAACCCCCTACTTGTCGGCTGGTTGAACGGCGCTAGCGGCGTTGCGTCCATCCGTCGCGCTACGTAAGTTTTAAGTTGCATAACTAGAGCAGGGCCCTACACACCTAAGCTCTGTTTTTTTCTCGTTTTCATGGCCCAAAACAATCTGCCCACGGGAAATAGACGACGACTAACCTCCCATCGCCAGCTCTCACACCGCCCCGGTAGCAGACTCCAGCGCCACCGTGCAGGTGCTTCCCAAGGGCACCAAGAGCAACGGCACGCACTGGCAAATCACGGCCAAGTGCACGGGGTGCACGTCGTTCACGACTACGGGCACGACAACCAAGTCGCTGAACCCGGCAGGCTCCAATCGCCTCGCCTTCGCGTACTCCAAGACCAAACCCAGCCAGCCCGCGTCCGGTAGCTCCCCCATCACCGTACATGACTTATTCTCGTACTGGGACCATGACTTCGCGGCCGCTGCCAACGCCGACTTCGCGGGTCTGGTTGATCGGAACTTGTGAGTGAATGTTGATGTTGAAAGTTGAGGTGAGGAGTCTGGCGGGCTTTCGTTTCGTTCTTATTCTAAAATAATATCAAATCCACCACGAAATTTCTTCTGACCAGATACTCTTCTGTGAAGAAACGCTTCGCTTGCCTACCGGGGACCCGCAAGAAATCTGCGAAGGATAACTGCGCGGAACGGGGATTAGATGATGATGTTATTACGTGCTCTTGTTGCGTATCAACGCCTCGTTATAGTGTGGGGGTGTAAAGAGAGAGATGGGGAGTTGGTTTAAGCTGGCTGTTTCTAAGACGAAAGAAAGGGGTCCGAAAGGGGTTATTGTTGCTGCTGGTTTTCGATTCGGATACCGTATATACTGTATACAGATAGAAATGAGTGTCCGGCGTCTTTTCTGTGGATATGATGTCTTCCTATCTGAGAAATGTGTTTCTTTGCTGATTTTCATATTTCGTGACGTGGCTAGTCCCTATAAACAACTCCCCCTCAGATGAGTTTTATGTAGGCTAGGTATCTTTACCTGTTCAATGCGACTCAAAGTGTAAGACTTGCTGAGAGAGATTATCAACCTTAAACAGCGACACTATGCTGAGAGCCAATTCATCAAACTTACCTACCGAACCCATGAAGCAGGTAGATGTCACATCATCCCAATAAAACGGCATGGGTATTTCTATATGAATTTTTACCCAAAAATAAAAACTCTTATACCTGGAAAGAATTGGGGGTATAATTATGCTGAAACAATGTGACAACAGCAGGGAGATGACGTCTAACAAAATTCAAGAAACTTATCCACGCATCTCATTTCACTGAGTACCTAGGAGTTGAAGGAACAAACGCGAAGATCATCTCATTGGTGACAAGCACTTCTATCGATGAGCAACAGTCTTGATCAAAAAAAGAATCCAACGGGATATCCTTCCTCCCTTCCTTCCCCTTCCTCTACCTAGCAAGTCTCTTTTCCTCACGTCCGCCGGGCCAAGCGAATGGAGCCGCTTAGGCCTTGATGGCCATCTCACCCATGGGCAGGGCGGCCAACCAGCCGTCGACGTCCTCGGGAGCCTGCTGGGCAATAGTGCAGGCGCTGTACTGGTCCGAGGTCTGGGCGTGGATGCCGGCGGTGGCGCAGTCCGTGTTGAGGCCACAGCTGCCGATGTTGTCCATGGCCTTCTGGAGGGTGTCGCCCTCCCAGCCGAAGAGGTAGTCGCCGTGAGCGGCAGGACCACTATGATACACGCGTTAATACTCACGTTTACCTCCAGAGGCATAACTACCTCAAAGTCTGGGGGATCTCAATATGGAAAACTTACCCGAGGTTCATGGAGTAGACGTAGGGGTTGGAGCCGTCGGTGGGGAAGTCGGCGCTGTTGGCGAACTCGGTCACGTTCCACATCAGCTCGTACATGATCTGGGGGAGCTTGACGGGGTGCGTGGACGGGCAAGCACCGCCGCCGGTGGCGCCAGAGCCGGAGCTGTAGGCGACGTGGCTCTGGTGGTCAGGGGAATCCAAGTTGGTGCCGTCCCAGCAGCTGATGGATTCAGTCAGTAAGTTTGTAAAACGAGAGAAAGAAAACAGAAGAATGAAATCATATAAGGGTAGGAAGTAGAAACTCACGTAGGGAAGATGATGGTCTGTCGGATCATCTTACAGCTCTTGTCCTTGGGGATGTCAACGGTGTCGGAACCGGTGCAAGGAGCACCACCGACGAAGGTGTTCTCGTTGGGCGACGTCCAGCATCTGTGGCAGATGTTGGACTTGGTGACCTTGTTGGGGTCGGTGTTGGCGGCGTTACCGGCCAGCATACGGAAACCCTGTACGAATCATTAGGATATGGTATGCATATAGCCAATGGGTACACATTTTATCTCACCTTCTTGAAAGCGGTGGTCCTGCCGCTGGGGATGTAGTACAGGTCGAGACCGCCCTTGTTGATGAGCTTCCCCTGGGGGCCGCCGTTGCCGACCTGGGGCACGCGCTTGTAGGTGCCATTCTTGGCCTTGAAGAACATGACGGCGGTCCAGTAGTTAGACTTGTCCTCCTTGAAGGTACACGACGTGCAGGTGGAGCTGGCCAGGTCGTGGGTGCTCGGGTCCATGGTGACGTTGAGCGAGTTGCCGCCGACAAGCTGGTGCAGGTGCGGCGTGTACGTCATGCCCGGATTGACTAAGGGGTCGATACGGTCGACAACCAGCTGCGAACACGCGAATCGCAGCATGCTGTTGCCGAACTGGGCGGCGGCGGTGTGCGCCAGGAGCGCAACGGCGGCAGCGGAAGTCAGCTGCATCGTGACGTGAGTCTTCTGTTATCCACGAAGCCTTTGGGAGATGGAAGTTGAAAAGCGAAGGGACTTGCTGGACGAAGTTGTTGTGAGAAGCACGGTTGCAGGGAGAGGGAAGCTGAAAACGTCGAGGGAGGTGTTCGTGATGCCCTGTCGTACTTGTATGATTTCCTCGTAAGAAGGGGTGCCCTTTCGCCGCCCTCTTTTCTTCCCACGAACTGCCGAGCCCGAAGAAGTCGCTCGAAGATTTGCCCTTTTCCTTGGTGCTTGTCAGAACGATTGGCCAGGATCATTTCGCACCTTGATTGACTCGAATTTCCGCATTGGGGGTCAAGGGCTGCCATAGCTCCGAGCGTTGATTTGATGCTTGGGTCCTGCTTTCAACCCCTTCTGGCTGTATCGCATTTACCCGGTCATTTACACCTCCCAATTATAGATTCGAGATAAATGGCAGAGTAGCAACATAGCCGCATCCAGTGGTCGGAAATATCGGGTATGGGGTGTACGGGGGTAGTATGGGGTATTGGCGAAAAGAAGATAGAGGAAAAAATATGCACAGAGTATAGGATGCACCATGTCTTTGCCACTGGTTGGACTGACTGTTGAGCCGAACTCTGGTATACCTCCACGTGTAGGGGTAGCCTAGCAGGGTGATCTGTATGAGGCTACCGAGGTGATCTTCTAGATTTACCAAGCCTGCGAAGCCGAGCATGGTTCTAGACAACGATGGAGAACTGTCGAATTTTCGAGTTGAAGTCGATCATTCTATTTTCCTTCTTCGCCCTTGCTTTTCTTTGGTCTGTCCATAGTGCACAGTATCATGGCTTGGGTCCAGCCCTTCTTCGCGATGCTTCTGGTAATGATTGATCGACAACTAGTGAGGGCAGCCTTATGGCCGAAGCGCGCGCGACGGATGACTACCAGGGTGCCCTCCATCACTATATCCGGTCCAAATCTCGGCCCTAATGTATAGAGGAGGAAGTAATGCCAAGAATTCGTATAGGCCCTAGTCCGGCATGCCATATCACGGGCGTTATGGACACACTTGCTGGTTGTCGTCATCAGGAACGGGCAAATAAATAGAGCTGCCTGTCTGATTCGTCTCGCTGGTAACGCCTAGTAATTAGGTAGGGGCATGCCTAGAGTTTCTTTCAGACCACAATGGTGCTGTCGGCATCTTTTCAGGGGATTGGCGGAATGTAAGTGCGGCGTGTAAAACGACCCAGCGGCCAACCACGTCGTCGCCTTCATATTGCGGCTCGTCATCTCAGGCCTTTCCTCCCAACCAAGTTCCCTCGCGATGGATCGCTTAACTGTGCCGTGGGCGCCGTAGGGCGCGAAGGCCACATGGCTGAGAAGAAGAATTCCAAATCACTCGCTTATACAAGAGCAACGGAGTAACCCCTTTAATGACAATTGCATCCACAGCCTCCTAAGCGAATATATCAACACGATGCGAAATGCGGCCCAACGTAAGCCCGCAAAGAATGTGATCGTCGATGAAAGGCTCCTAAGTAAGATATATAGATAGCATTCTAGTCTGTGGAGTCACGCTGCAGTTTATGAGCCGTTCGAAGCTTGCCGGGCCATTAGACCAAGCTGTCACTAGTATTTGTCAGGACTAGGTATTCGGAATTATTAGCATCAGGTGTCGGCAGAGTGGGAAGATGCAGTTCTACCCGGTATCAGGAACAAAGCTGCCACCCGCCCATGAAGAATTTGTCATTATATGAATGGAACCCACTCACCTAGCAGGATGCTCAAAGGTGAAGGCATTTAGGAGCTGATTTGCTTTCATGTCCGCAGTGATGGTGACGAATCAAATGGACCGCCGTCGAATCACCGAGATGCCACCCCCTGATGCCTCGAGCCGTTCAATACAAGGTCTTCGCAATCGGTTTCTCCAAATGAGACTCTCTCGCATAATCAGCTCTTTCATCTGATATTAATTCTTGAGACCATAGGATCTGAATAGGATGTCGTCGCCCGTTGACTGTCGGGTCTTGAGGCCAGATAATGCATCAGGGCATCGCCGAGACGATGAAGGTAGGCTGCGTAACTCATGGCTTCCGCGGATGCCAGCCTATCGTCTTTATCGAGCATATTCTTGGAAATTCCACGGTGTGTCAACACCATTTTATCGTCTTAATTGACCAGACTCGGTGGTTAATTCTTCGCGTGCGTCGTTAGATCATATACTGATGACAGATGGCTTATACTCATGTACCTACATGATATGCCAGCTCGGAATTTTATGAAAAGCCCGATGTTAAAGTATCATCCAGTCGATGTCGCATGGGGTAAGTTCCACGAGTCTCAGCCGCATATATAATAAATGCGTTGCAATCGATCAAACAGATATTGCGGTGATAATAAATGAAAGAGAAGTGAAATAAATATGGCTAAAATACCACCTACATGCCAACCTTGGTTTCTCGCATTTAACAAGTTTTTTTTCCCTTTTTTTTTACCTATCCCACCGGCCGATATAGTGAAACAAATACTATAGGAAGCAGAAGATAGTTCTGGTATAGTCTTGCGTAATCATCTCGCGCTATCGCGACAATGATCCGACCCCATGGGGGATCTTCCGCGGGGTTTCGCGGGACATGCAGCCGAGAACCAGGCCGGGCACATAGAAACTCCTATCTTCCTACCTACCTAGTACACCAAGACCGACGTTAACCGGAAATTTTGTGGTCTCGGATAAGTGATGCTTGCACTAGATCTCGGGAGATGTCTAAAGTTGTCAAGATGTCACATCGATACGAGCGGGCGGGTCGTCAGGCGCCGATCAAGGCGGATAAGGAGACCACGGACCGAGGGCCGGAGGAAAGCTGGGAAACTTGAACCTGTTAATCGGAAACGCGTGCTTTTACTAGGTACCGCTTACCCAGGCATCACATCGTTAGCAAACCAACTGAGCGACAACGATGGCGCGTATAATCCTCGCAGGTCTTATCACTCATGTGACGGCTTTCGCTCTCGGGTCACAGGCTAAAACTTCCACGTCCCAGGTAAGGGCTCTCTTATGTCGAGAGTTATACACACATAGGATATGATAACGGTATACGCTGGAATGTGCCCCGTGCTAATTAAAGGCGTGATCGGAAACTACCCAGTACTGACCTTGTGACAAGTCCATCCCGATTGACCTATCACCGTTGTACAACAACAAAGCATTCGGCACTTACCCAGGCGAGACATCCTTCGATACCCTCGGCCAATCGTATCCGGCGCCGGACCTGGCCACACCGGAGTACACCTCGGAGTATACAGGCATATCGTACGCATTCCCGGGCTACACCGGCCCGAATGCCTTAGACAACGTTATCTGCACGGGCCAGACTGTGCCCTCCGCACCGCCCGACTCGTACTTCTCGGCATCGTTCCTAGTCTCCGCGGACAAGGAGTTCGCCATCGTGTCGGGCAATGTGACGTTCACGTACACTGACAACAGTACGTCGGTCTACGAGCTGCGGTCGCTCGATTGGTTCAGCTTCCTGACCATCAACCGCGGCGAGCTGATCTTCCCGAGCCGCTTCACGGCGGACGGCGTCGATGGCAATACCAGCCACATTTTTGAGCGCACCGCGCCCTTAGATCCCGGGAAGGAGCTACGGGCTATTACGCTGCCGGATGCGTCGAGTGCGAAGGATGGAAGACTGCATATTTTCGCGATCACTTTACGGAGTGGTGGCTCTGCGGCTGTAGATGTGCAGGCGGTTCGGCCGACGCAGAAATGGCTGGAAAGCGGCGCGCAGGTGGTCGAGATTACGGTGAATAATGTAGGGTCTGAATGTGTCGCGGGCAGCGGTTTGGTACTCTCTCTTTCCGGGGATGGCGTCCGAACGGTAGATCCGGGTTACATTAAACGTCTCTGTCCGGGCGACCAAAAAACCGTGATCGTTGGTGTGGAGGCAGCATCTAATAAGTCGGTGGACACGGTGATCATAGACGGTGGGGTTGCGCAGCGCTCGGTTAGCTTTGAAGGCGTACAGCTCGGTTTCGCCGAATGGACAACCGACCTCGACAGCCTTGCGAAGCACGAGAGTCCCGAATGGTTCAACGGGGCCAAGTACGGAATATTCATCCACTGGGGGCCTTATGCCGTGACGGGATGGGGTAACTCGACGCCGTACGAGAGTTACGCGGAATGGTTCTGGTACGTGACACCAAGAGGTCACCCTTAATATTCGTCCCCCTACTTAGATCGACCTAGTCAGTTGCTAATCGTAACACCCGTATAGGTGGTACTCAACCCACCACCCCCAAGCCGACTCTTCGGATTTTTATGACTACAGACTACGCACGTACGGCGAAGACTGGGCTTACGATGATAGCTTCGCAGACTTTACGGCATCCAACTACGACCCGAAAGCATGGGTCGATCTAATTGCGGATGCGGGTGCGCAGTACTTCGTCATCACGTCGAAGCACCACGATGGATTCGCCCTTTTCGATGCGGGAGCCACTACCAACCGATCGGCCTTGCACTACGGGCCACAACGAGACGTCCTAGGCGAGCTCTTCGACGCAGCGGCCACGTACCAGCCATCGCTTAAGCGCGGGACGTACTTCTCGCTTCCGGAATGGTTCAATCCAGACTTCGGGCCGTACGGATTCACCCAGCTTGATCCAGCCTTAGTTCCCGGAACCAGTACCTGGCCGGGCATCGCTGCCCAAAATCCATACACGGGCGTCCAGGAGCCGTACATCGGCCACATTCCCGTCACCGACTTCCTAACGGACGTCATGCTGCCGCAGATGGAGGCCCTAGCGTACACATACGGCACGGACATCATGTGGTGCGACTGCGGCGCCGCCAACACGACGGCGGAGTTCGCTGCGGCGTGGTGGAATGCGGCGCGTGGTGAGAACCGGCAGGTCGCTATCAATAGCAGATGTGGTGTGCCTGAGGCGGCTGATTTCGACACGCCCGAGTACCTGCGGTTTAGCTCGGCGCAGCGGCGCAAGTGGGAGTCGAACCAGGGCATGGACCCATATAGCTACGGGTATAACCGGGCGACGCCGGACGAGGCATACATGAACGCGAATACGGTCGTGTATACGCTTGTTGACATCGTGTCTAAGAATGGCAACTTGCTGCTGGACATCGGGCCTAAGGCGGATGGAAGTATTGTTCAGGCCGAAGTCGATCATCTGCTTGAAGCGGGAAAATGGATCAAGAGCCACGGCGAAGCTATTTTTAACACGACGTATTGGTTCGTGCAAAGCGAGATTGCGGGTGGGCCAGATGTTCGGTTCACGCAGACGGATGAAGCGTTCTACGTGCTGTTCTTGGAGCGGCCCATCCTTCGGGACGGCATGGTCGACGTTGCGGCACCGGTGCCAATCCTAGAAGGTGACGTGGTGAGTTTAGTGGCTGTCCAAGGTGGCGGGGATCTGGCGTGGACGGTGTCCGGAGAGGGCAGTAAGAAGGTACTCAAGGTCGAGGTTGCCAATGAGCTGTTAAATAAAGAGGAGTTTGGGTGGGTGTTCAAGATCACTTACACATAATGAAGCCCCGACAGGGGTAAGGTTAGAATATCTTCCATTATTCTCGAACATACTGCAACTAGGGTATCCAAAATGAGAGCTAGTCAACCAGGTACAAACAAAGCTATGCATGTCTTAGGTATCCAACACGTGTATCCAAATTCTTTAATGTCTTTCCCTTAGAACTCCATCGTCATGCTTCTCATTTCCCGAGGAGCTTCGGGCGGGCTTCTTCCGTTCCTGTACTGCCACAGCCGACTCAAGTCTTTGACTCTCACTTTACCGTCGTTGATCTTATCATCTTCAGAAAAGCTACCATTGACAGCGACTTCACCCTTAACAACACTGCCCCGTCGTCCTGCAAGTTCGATTAAAGACCAGCTGCAATCCACACCCTCGCGAATGTCGTCCTTTTCCGTACCCTTTCCGGCAATTTCTACGATGCTGTTCATGAATTCATTCTTCTCGGCACATCCCGTAAATTCACCATCAGCGTCACGCGCGAGCGGGAACATTCCGTTTAGGTAATGCTGACAGAACTGGTGGCCACCCCGTGATGAAGTTCGCCGAAATACACGGCCAATATACCGTGGCATTTCAGGAGATGCGCGCTCGTTGGTGACGAAATGCAGAATTCCCCACAGCGCGACGAAGTCGGTCGTGTGGGCATAATGCTCGACGTGGGCAATCGCACGATCAGATGCCGGCACGGTATAAGCGGTCGCGTGTGAAAGACTCGAGTCCTCAGAGATGGAAGTCAGTGATGGAGCAATGCCGTTGGTCCCGAATGCGGGGCTATTGCCGTTCGATACTCGCCTCCGTAATGATGGTGGCCGAGTCTCAACCGGGGAGTTGGTGAGTGGGATCTCCGTGATGGCCATGGGTATATAAGTGCTCTTTTCGGGATGTTTCTTTTCTGCCTGCTGAGAGTCCGCGTGTCGATGCGGATTGTTGAAATGATTCGGCGCATTTCCAAAAGTGTAGACCTCGAGTTTTGACAAGAGGTCTTGTGGCAGCTCCTGCAAAAGCCAGTCGAGGACCAACCCACCCTCGATGCCGCCTTGCGAGTGCAAGATGAAAATAACCTTCGAATATCTCGGATTGTATAATTTCTCCTTGATGATTTTATACGCTGCACGGACGTCGCTTGTGGCATACCCAAAATTACGCTGTATCAGGCACTCGACTACATCGAATATGATGCCGTCAGTACGGTTATGAACACCGATAACTGGCCGCTTGAAAGTTAGAGCTAGGCGATTGATGTTACTCTTGAGCCAAGCCTCCCTATATTTCTTGGGGTTAGTCAGAACACGCAAAAGATCGTCACGGGGTCACACCAACCCAACGGCAACACCATTCAAGAAAATCCACTGCTCATGTGCATGCTCCTCGAGAGCGGGGGCGTATTTCGGATCCGACTCGAAAGTGATGGTTTTTCCGTTCAGGCCAAGGCACAAGAGCCAGTTCAGCGTGAAGAATGCAGCTAGCCCAAGCCCTACCATCCAAACGGGAAAGAGAAGTGCCAAAGGGAGCGTTAGTATGAAAAACAGCTGCAAGACTACGAGAATAGCATGAAGCAACATGCACCAGACATTTTCTCTGGTAAACGAGAGTTCGTCGAAATGGCCACCGTCGCAAGGCCGAACGGGCCACACCACCCATGGTAAGGCCCAAGCGAATATGAAGAAGTATTTCACATCCCACATCACCAGCCTCCAGGGCTTATCGGTGTAGGAATAATTTATGACGGACTCGCCGCCAATTTGCGAGCCGAAAAACTCGGTGCGGTCCATGGCGGGCTGCGCTGGAGACGTCGGCCGCTGCGCTCCATCTGGTCGAGAAAGGAAACCTGACATATAGAAAAGGCCAGCGACACAAGGGATAGCCAGGCAGCCAAAGTAAAGGGAAAGATTCATAGTGAAGGAAAGAGGTTCTTGCATTGGGGTGTCAACGGGCATTTATTGTATTGAGCTCCAAGGATGTTCATCCTCGTGTCTTTCAGCTAGGTAGCACCTAGGTAGACGAGCCTTGCCCCGACTATCGGTATGACAAGAAAAGATCGGGTGTGTAGATGTAATCACGGGCTCTTAAAGTTGCTAAATGCTCCCATAGGGCACCAGCGTCATTGGTAGAAGCTGTAAGGTAACATCGCGGCTAGGCAAATGCCGTCTTTGCCGATTACAGGGCTGAGGTGCCTCGTCTAGGGTCCCTTTGAGGGTCCATCATCGCAGTCGCCGCCAATAGGCAATCAGCTGCGCAAGAGACGTTTTAAGTCACAATATGGGTCATCTGAGCTGTCAAGGGTATTGTTAGAGTTGCTAATTGGGCGCAGCTGAAGTTGAGGGGTTGGAGGCCTGGGCAGAGATGGTTGGAAGAAATGAAGGGAAACTACCTAACCTAGGTAGGTACCTAAGGTACGGAATAAAGTCTTGAAATAAGCCCCCTGTGTCCCCCTGATATCCTATTAATACTCAGGCTTGTGATTCGCTAAAATACAGAAGCGAATAGCGCCTTCAAGCCCTGGCCACCCTAACAATCAGCCTCACAGCCCCCTTCTTAAAGAAAACACCATAAGATTAACCTAAAGGAAAGGGTATATCGCCTCAATTTGCGAAGGTCAAGATTGCATCCTCGCTGGTAGCTGCCAATTGAACACAGTTTAAATGAGCTTTTGGCCTTTTTTTTTTTTCTTAAAATTTTCAAAAAGATGTATTCAGACCCAATTAGCAAGCCCTTGCGGTATTAGCTACCTCTGGTACCACCTATTCTACCTCCGAGCCATTGAGATAGGCATTGCACGTCCTTGCTGGATTTTCTGATACTTACCTCGTTCGATATCGCTTTTAGGAATAGGCCACGGCTGCCACGTTGAAAAGCAGTGCGAGGAGCGGAATGGATTACGATAGTTAGGTCGGCCCCCGTAGTTCCGGGTTTGATACGGGTAACGAAGAGATTCTTCAGAGCCGGGTCGGCTTCAAGGCGTCATTGAAGCTCGCCTACCATCATGTCACACATTTTGGCGACCCTGCATCGACGCACCACGGCTCTTCGAGGAAGCTCGTTCGACCTCGTTGGTGCTCCATGTTTAAGATTGACTTGAGCGCAGTCGCAGATGAGATATCGAACAGGCTCAAGGTCCGCATCCCAGTCCGCCCTGGTCGCATGTGACGAGGATACTGTTTAAAACTTTCCCTTTTTCCTCAGTTGCCTTTGGAAGCTTCTCGGTCAAGAAAGAAGCAAGTGCAGTGGCTAGTGAGGTTGAAGTTCTAAGGTTAGTAACCCTCGCCTGTGTCTCTGGGTACTTGTTAGCTGTGTCTACCTGACTCAGGTGTGATTATCCCTCCTTTAGTCATTATAACAAAAGCTTGTTTTTATGTGATCCGCATTTTTGGGAATTTCACATGTTATACTCCGTACCTGTATGTTAATTAGGATATTCGAGACGGAGTTCGATGACAATCTTCATGAAAACATACGTTGTAGCCTTCCTGGCGCTCCTTGATGCTTCGTAGTGAGTGCTATGAAGATAAAATGATGGAAATTGCGCTCATAATAGGTCATATATGGAGGCATCAGGGCTAATGAGAATATAGAGTGGTTCTCAATGATAAAAAGAGGGTTTTATGTTTCCATATGGAATGAAGCACGAGTAGTCTGCGGAACAGATACAGAAAAACACCCTTAGCTTCTTCGTAAGGTTGTCAGTGATAGCAGCACGGTAGCCAATTGAACATCGCCGTCAAGTACGTCGCAATGGAGCCAATGCTTGACCTGATCTCATTTCTGACACGGGCATTGCCCTTAACTCTTATCATTAAAAAAACCAGAGAGTTAGAGGAAGGAAGAAACTTGAGGAATATGGGAGTTTTCTTTTCGAAATTTGCGAATCCTTCTTCAAATCGCGAAACGGCTGCGTAGGTACGTTTACGCTGGCCAGGCGCGGTTGCTCAAGCTACCTAGTTGAGGACTAAGATTAGGTGATTGAAAAGACAATATGGACTTTATCATGTACCTCAGCTCATCTCGAAAACAGGATTCAAGTTAACTGGAAAGGTACCTATGTATCAGTACCTGGCGTGGCGTTCACTTCGCCCTTAACCGTTCGCGCAGTGGATTAGCTTTCCATCAAAATCGTTATGAGGTAGGTAGGTAGTGATAGTCGATAAAAACCTCGTCCAAGATGGCAATGTGTCCACGAGCCATCACTTGCTTCTTGACTTGGTGTTAAACCAAAAATGTGCCATACTTAGGAATTGAGGCTCTTGTAGGCCGAGTATCAGAAGCTATCGCCTATTGGCTTATTCTAAACTGCTCGCAAATGACACCATGGTCAGGAGCAATTAGGACTATCAAATCGAAGGTTCTACTTGGTCAAGGCCAACTCCCTGTCAAGCTGACATTACCTGACGATTTGCGAGCTCGCCTAGACATCTATGCTATCCCCAGCTTTCTTTTACTTCCAGGAAAGAACGATTCCATCTCATCCATCTCCCTCTGTACCTTGAATATCTCCCCGCTCACTTCATCGATAATCGCTTGCTGCTTGTTAAGCAACTCCCCCCCTTCCTGATTACCTGTGAACATCCGTCGTGCTAGCTTCGCCGCGTCCGAAGTTGCGAATATGGTGTCTCTGTATGTTTGATCACTTCTACCGAAGATCTCCTTTATTTTTTCTTTCGCAGCTTTGAGTAATTCTCTGAGTTTCCATAGCTCGTCTCTCCTTTCCGCAAACTGAGCCATACGGGCATCGATGGTCTCCTGCATCTTTGAGACGTTTCTCTATATAGGATGATAGCTCCAGAGGAATGGTACGAATTTTGCCAGAAGGTTTGAGTTTTGGTAAAGACTCTTAACTTCGCCTGCAAACGAGGTAGGGGAGGGTAAAAAACCATTATATCCTGTGGTCCGCAGCCTCCTCCCCAAAACCTTGTCACTCTTATAGTTGTCGCCATATTGCAATCACAGCTTGACTACACGTAGGTAAGGTAAGGTACGGGTCATAGGAATGCCTGCAGCATTGCCACGGATCTTCTTCCAAAGCTTTCTTTCCACGTTCATTTCACTGGCTCACCCTTCGTCATTAATGAGCGAGATTTTATGACAACTGGCGTCGTGGGCCAACCAAACCATCGTACATATACATAATGTGTCTGGGTTCTTGTAAGACCTTGCTGAGGGACATGATGGTAGGGGATTCAAACAGAGACAATGCCCCCGAGAAAACCCCGCCATAGCTCAAGGTAGGGGTAGGGGTACCCTGCACCACCTATTTAGGAGCTAGGAGCCAGGAGCTATTACGTCAGTGCAGCTTCAGCGATAACATCAGCTTCCATACTTTACCTAACCTACCTAGGTACATTGTTTCAACTTGACACAACTAAATCGAAGAATCGCGTATAGCTGCAAAGCACGCCGTGATGGAAGAACCGCAGATTACAACTACGGGAACGCCCGCACCGTCTCCGAAAGTCCTAATAATGATGGCCGACTACGGTCACGATCCCACAGGTGCGCTACCCCTCCGTCGCCATACCTGCGCTTGGACAGCTAACATGTTTCGCGCTGGATAGAAACAGCAGTCCCGTACCACGCATTCAAGGAAGCCGGCTATGAAATCAAGTTCGCGACCGAAAACGGAAACTCCCCGCGATGCGACAAGAGGATGTTAGAAGGCTTTACGCAGAAGCTGTTGGGCGCCAAGAAGGGAGTCGTTACCAAGTACAAGAAGATGGCCGTAAGCGACGAAATGCGCCATCCGCTGTCGTGGTCTGCCCCCGACTTCTCGCTGGACCCGTTCGATCTCGTCATCTTCCCCGGCGGCCATGACAAAGGCGTCAAGCAGATTATCGAGTCCCCGGTCGTCCACAAGCTTATGGTGGACTATTTCCCAAAAACCAAGAAGCCAAGTAACAAGGTGGTGGGTGCTGTGTGCCACGGCGTAATGGTCCTGTCCGAGTCAAAAGATGCCGACGGTAGAAGCGTCATCCGCGACTGCAACACTACGGCACTCCCCGCAAGATTTGAGCAGGCTGCATATTGGGGGACCCGTGCGTTCCTATCCGATTACTACAAGACGTTCGGTCACGGGAGTGAGGATGTTGAGGCAGCGGTAAGGATTAGAGCCCTCACACGCTTCACTGTTTCGGTGCTGTCATCTAACCCAATGTCACAGGTCAAGAAGGTCCTCGCCAACCCAGCTCAATTCAAAGCCAGTCTTAACCCCGGCGCGTAGGTTCATTATCTCGTATTATACCACGATACAACGTCATTTTTTATTAACCATTACCTACAGCTTCATCGTCGAGGACGAGCAATACAATTACATCAGTGCTCGTTATCCGGGCGATGCGGAGCTTTTCGCTGAGGAGATCATCAAGCTCTTCAACAGCTTCCGCAGGATCGTTTAGTCGCCATGGTATCCACGCCTTTATAGGTCATTCTTACAAGCACTCCAAGTACATACGACCATAGGATCTGGAGAACTCGGGGTCCCGTCCGCTCCCCCCTAGATAAACCAGATACCGCCAGATCAGTAGTTGGGTCGGTGACGACCAGCGAATCCCTGGTGTTGTATGTTTTGCCTTTTCTTTTCGTTTAGTACAGGCTGGGCGTTGACATGACTTTCACCTCGTTATTCTGATATCAATACCTACCCATCATAAGTTCTCCATTGGCCTTGATTTTCGAGGGTTAGCCTAGTGGTGATGTTCAGTTACTACATCAATCTTCCAAAATCAATTTGATCGCTTCGTCAACACCAGAAGCTATGACAGAAGGAGCTCGTCTGTCGTCCAACCGGTCAATCCACCCTTTCCCAGCTCTGTCGATGAATGCTGCTCTCAATCCCGCCGCCCCTGCGCCGACGACATCGAAAGGATTGGCGCTTACAACCCATACGTCGTTTGCCTTCCCTTGCTTGCCAACCTGCTCTACCAGGTGTTCATAGGCCCTCTTGTCCGGTTTGAAGCATCTCAGATCATGAACAGTGACTAGCGACTTGAACCTATCCGCATGGGGTCCCAGGTCTGGCGACGTCTTTATCGAGTTTTCAACCATGTCATCCGTGCCATTCGAGAATACGTAAGCGTCGACCGAATTGCTATTGTATTCCAAAAGCTTCAATGCCGATGGGATTTCCGGGAAAACGTGCAGCGCATCGTATGATTTCATGAGAACATCTGCGTCTTTCGCTGACAGCGTCAGCCCGTGCTCTGCTACGGCGTGGCGAAGGGCATTGCGCGTTATTTCGCTGAAAGACTTATATTCCCCTGCCAAGTCCAATTAGTGAAAGTTCTAGTAAGGACGTGTTACGGCATATTACTTGCCCATGCTATTAATCCGCCACGTGTATTCCAACTGATACCGCCGCCATAATGCAGCCAAGGACTTGCCCTTCTCATCGTCATAAATCTTGGCTAATTCATGAGCAATTGATTCAGTAGACAGCAATGTCCCATAGAGATCAAAGGCTATGACTTTCTTAGTCGCCATTAGGACAGTATGTGCTATGGAGTAGCACTAGATGATAAGTCAATGGGTAAACGGTTCCTGGTTCTTAAGGTATATATAAATATATATGTTTCACGCCCTTCTGGAACTGTTAGTTAATCATATTCGTCATGACCTGTCATCGGTGGTAAGACATCTATAACTGGATCATGCGGGGTAGCTGTATATACTCCATTGGGATAGAAGATGTGGATAGCTTCCAGCTCCTGTATATTTTGTCCTGCTTCGTCGTCATGGATAGCTCTGAAGGCTATGAATTATGAATAAAACTTCGTTGCAAGTCAAATCGGATCTAAGATCAGATTGGGGCCTTTTTTACGTTACTTAGGTACACTCATCTCCATCTCACTTATCGTCTGAAGCTGATACAACGAAACGCAGCTCAATTCTTGAGATGGAAACAATACTAGAGGACCAGCAGAGGAACTACGACGTATTCCGAGATTGCCTTTCAACAGCACTCATAGAGAAGATATCGCAGCCGGAATCAAAACCAAAGAGAAGAACCAAGTCTAAGAAGCCATCGTCTGCGACAGCCGTACCCACATCTTCGCCAAATGGGGAGTCAGCAGTCACCTCAGAGTCAGATCTCAGCAACGCGGACGATCTCGCCGAGTTCGCGGACTACATCGCGAGCGAGACCTTCCAGGCGCTGCCCGAGGAGCTAAAGACCATCGACTACCACGCCTACGTCAAAGACGCAGACCTGCAAGCGCGCTTTGCCCTCCCGCTCACAGGCTCCGACATCCCGGCTATCATGCCGGCCCTCGACCCCTCCGTCGCTGATACCCTGCGCACCTACGGCGTGACGCACGAGCCGGCCCAAGGCGTCGACGAGTTCCTCGCGCCGGTCCTGACGTCTTTTCTCAGCGCCCTCTCCACACCGCCACCGGCGCCGCGCGCGACGCTCGCCGACGCTGAGGGGTGCGAGCTATGCGGGAGGGACTGGGTACCGCTGTCCTACCATCATTTGATACCAAGGTTTGTGCACGCCAAGGCGGTGAAGCGCGGGTGGCATCGCGAAGAAGACCTGCAGAACGTGGCGTGGCTGTGCGGCGCGTGTCACCGGTTCGTGCACCGGTTCGCCGGGCACGAGGAGCTCGCGAGGAGGTACTATACGGTGGAGTTGCTGATGGAGGAGGAGGCGGTAAGGAGGTGGGTGGATTGGGTCGGAAGGTTGAGGTGGAAGGGGAGGTGAGATCTACCTACCGTAGGCCTGTTTTTTTTTTTCCCCTCATGGAAAAACTTGGACTTGGCCGCTTGGGAATCGAACCTCAGTGCCTACATAGTGGGAATATTCATATGCCTACTCTCCAAGGATATTCCTAGCGATGGTATTCGCTAGGCCGAACCAACTCGACCCCTAGTCGTCAGGGGGAACTGACAAAATTATAAGGTGTAAGGTTAAGGAGCCAAGCGAACCCTGATATGCCTAGGTAGGTTAGAGACGGCGCCCTTGCTAACCGCCACCTCGTCGACGAGCACAAACGGGCCAGGCCGCCCGGCCTCGTCCTCTCTGAGGTGGATGCACGCGTGCGGCTGACCTGGGTAGTCTGCGGGCGATTCTTGTAGTATGAGTTCCATACGCGTGTTTGAAGGACGCGTAGGTGTAGAGGCCGAAGGACTTCTTAAGCGCGGCCAGCGCGTCAGAGGATGTCGCCGAGGGGTGGCTGCGGAAAAAAAAACATGGTTTGGCGGCTGTTGATACTTTACAAATTTTGAATGTCTGATTACAGTTTTCGAGTGTTTTATGTGCGATTTGCTACAGCGGTGATATTTTAGATGGTCCTGGTAATTCATGTATAGGTAGAAGACATGAGACATAAATTACCTAACCTAGGTAACTCGCGGATATCACAGCGCTCCGCGATGTCATCAGTCTCGACGCGATGAGCTCTTCACCCAATAATTGAGGCTATGGTAATGGGTCTGACTCTTGACTTTCAGAAGAATTTCGAGTTGATTCAAGGGGCCCTACGGATTCCAGTTAACCAGACACCGGCTCGCCTCGTCTAGAAAACGAAATAAAACCAGTCTGAAAACCCCCGGATGATGGCAGTGCAACTATATGGCTTAAGAGCACTTATATTGGTAGCTATGCTCTAATCCTAAGGGGTACGAAGACATAATTATCTCTGAGCAATTCCAAAGAGATAGATGGCTACTTGGCTGAAACCCGAAGCTCACCTGCGGGATTCTCTCCTTTGTCAATATGATAGACAACCTTCAACTTTTCCCCATCGCTAGAATGGGTATCCCCGTGATACTTCTCATACTTCCCGGTGAGATCATCACCTTTCTGTGTAAGATCCTTGACCACGTCGGGAGCGGTCTCGAGTGCGTTTATCTTGTTCCAGCCAGCCCACGGCACATCGAGAAAGACATACAGATTGGCCACCTGCACCGCCTTGGCTCCCTTGGTGCGGTCGATGCGGTACGCCTCGAGCGAGGGGTCGACCTTCTTTATATCTGCATCGACCGACTCGTCCCGCTCGGCCCGCGGGATCTGCCACACGGAGATGCGAAAGTAGACTTCCACGCCCGCGCCCTTGGAAAACCCGCCGAGCTGGATAGCCTGGCCCGGGAAGCAGTACGCGGACGTCGCCATGACGCATCCGTGCGCGGCCCACGCCTCGGGAACCTTGGTCGCCGAGGCGCTGTTCGGATTTCCAATGACGAAGACGTACCCGGTGTTGTTGACGAGCTTCACTGCTGCGGATCGCTGCGCCCAGCGGACCTGGAAGAGACCGACATCGCCCTGGTCCCACATCTCGACTCCGCCGGCCATGCCCGTGTTGTACACGACCGCTGGCTCGTTCAACATCTGGCCCGCCGCCGCGATCAGCGGCATGGGAGGGGGTCCGCCGGGGCCGAAACTGTCGTCCCGACGACGCCAAGGCGGGCCGTAGAAGTCGTCGTCGTCGCTAGGCTTGCAGTTCCCCGGGAACCAAAAGTCCCACGGCCAGAGGAAGCGACCATTCGGAAGTCGAACGGTGCCATCAGGGTTGGTGATGATGATCCTGGGCCTGGGATTGAAGCCCCCGCGCGTCCCGCCCTTGAGGCCGCCCTTCCATTGCGGATCGCTTTTCCACATTGGCTCGCTGACGACGGGGTTCAGTTCGACGGGCATGCGATAGCCGAAACCATCCTCGCCGGGGAAGATGACATCCGATTGGGGAAGGCTTGGCGAGTTAAACTTGAAGACTTTGCCGTAGAGTTCCTTGAGCTTTGTCTGGTATTCATCGAGTTTTTTGCGATCTTCTTCGCTCAGGGGACCTTCGCCCGTGTGAGAGACGATGATAATTAGTATAGTGCCAACGGTGCCTATGATAGCAGCCGTGAGCACGACGGTGCTGATCACTGCGACTATGGCCGCGATTGCTTCCACAGTAATTATAACCGGGATGACAGGAGACATGTTGAATTACAATAGTTCCCCGTCTCTATAGAGGTCTAGCAAGTTGCACAGATAGCTACCTGTTAGACTTCAGCCCAGAGACATCTACTTATATTACTCAAAGCCAGACCTGGCCTGTACCTATCTTAGTTACATTCCGTTTGTCATACGGCTGAACGGGCTAGGAGATCGCCGGGGGCCTCGGAGCCATACTAGCCATACTATTGACATGAATATGCAGGTGCTTACAGATTGAAATGACTAGAAGAGCTGCGAAGGTTACTGATAGAATGTAACAGGCTAGCTGAAGATGCATGCGTCTTCAGCTTGCGAGGCAGCTAACGGCGCCACCAGCGTCTAGACCTAAGCAGAGCACGCATATGGGGTCATGACTAAGACTATTTCATATTTACTCACATTCAAAGCAGGGAAACGCCCCACATAGAAACGGCGAATCAACATGACCAAAGTTGTAGTATACCTACATAGATATTGGTTCATCACCACCTTTGTGGCGCTGACACGCCACCTGACGTGAACGTCCTGCTCATGACATTGGATCTCGACCTCTCCTTCTCTAGCTTAGCCAGCCCTACCCTGTCCGTGATAGGCGTGGCGTCGATGATATTGTCAAAAGCATCGTCGTCGTCGTCATCTTCCCCATTATCTGAGTCTGGTTCTATGTCGGAATCTACTTTGTACTTTTGTGGTTGAGGTGGAGGTATCGCCTGCGGTTTCGGCTTGCGGCCCATGTCGTTCGCGTTAGCGAATGGCTTTGATGCAAGAATTTTGCGTCGAATCTCCTCCATTTCAGCATCGTCGTCCTCGTCATCTGTTATATCGAAGGGGTCTTTGTCGCGCTCCTCACTCGTACCTGCCGTGTTTTTTGTATTCTCACCAGGTTTCGGCCATTGAGTTGGTTTCTTGCCAAGATAAATACCATCAACACTATCATTGTCGTCGCCTTCTTCGCCCTCCCCGTCGCCATCCTCGTCGTCTTCGTCTTCCTCTTCCTCTTCATCGTCGGAGTCGATAATTGCTCTACGGTTAACGTTCCCCCCCTTCCATAGATCATCGTCGTCGGCGTTTTCTCTACTCTCGGCATGTTCGCGCTCTAACCTCTCCAGCCATTCCTTTTCAGTCTGTACGATCTCATCCTCGTCGGCGCAAGCTGCATACTTCTTAAGTAGCTTAGAGTTGATGGCCAGGAAGGACTCTCCGTAGTTAAATGGTTTTAAAACTTCCTCGGCCCAGTCAGAGTGTCCGCATATGTAGAAAGCAGCAGCCAGAGCCTCAACGCAGTTCAGTCGCAGCGGCTTGCCGTAGTTGACGGTGTTCGCGGCAACTAGGTAGGGCAGTAGTCGCTCGCATTTGCCTCCCACTTTGTTCCATTGGACCTCTTGTGTCCGCGCCCAGGAACACTCGACCACGGCGGCGCCGTACTGGTCCATGAGCTCTTTGTCGGCGGGAGAGAGCTTATGCTTGCCGTTGGGTGTGATGATGACGCCGTTATGTCTCTGGCCCATATGCAGGTCGCGCATAAGGCCAAGTCTGATGAGCTTCTTTCCTGAGCATCGCTTCGGGTCGCAATGATTTAAATCCCAACATGCGGCTTTGAAAGCGGGTTTGAACGAGGGCGCATCTGCGTCTTCCGGATCGTTCTCGGCGGGGCGCGCTCGGGGACGATTATTTCCATGACCTTTCCCCCCTCGAGATGAAAATTTGTCTTTCTTGTGGCGAACCATTCCGATACTTTGTAGAGTGTGGAAGCAATACTTGATTGATAATACGAGTGGAAGAAATGCTGTTACTGGGCCTGGAAGGTGATACTCGAAGGCATCGAATTTCTTTTGACGGATTATTTGATGACGCTACAATTAGGTATACAATTCAACGTGGGGTAATACCTGTCTACCAGGTATCTACTTCCTAGGTACCCTGCTTGCCTGCGGGGCTGAGTTCCCACTGGGTCTAGGTTCAATCTTGCAGTTATCGAGGTAATTCTTTTCTTTAGGTACATGTACCTACCATGTAGGTGATATTACGACGGATGAACGGATGATCCGGCGCTATTCTATCACCATTCTATAATCTGATTGGTGTGTTTGTCTAGGTATCTTCAGGCTCTGCGTAAGCTTCTAACCTAGGCTTCTGAGTTTAGCTCCTTCAACGCTGCCACAGTTTCCCGTGCCACAGGCTGCACAGGTCAAAGTGGGATGCCTTAACTTTAGTTGAGCTCGGCAGGTTTTAGTGACTTGATAACACAACACATAACACCCTGACCCTTTTTCGAAGCTTCCATCACCTGCCAATGAATAAGAAGACCAATCGCAAGACTTCGCATAACCAAATGTCCATGGATGAACTAAACCCTTAAGCGCATTGCACCCCAGCGCAATTATACTGTCTTACACCCTTCTCTTGTCTGTGACGGCTACTTGAAACTCGTTGGTCATCAGGATGGAAGCCGCCTCCGCTCGAGCTGCGGCGAGAGACCGCTGGAATGAGGTGGGCTATCCACGGCCGACACAACTTCAACGATTCATAGCAAGCGCCTGCAGTCCCGAAAACTACGAGCCGAACCTTGCCCTCAACCTCGAAATCTCCGATCTGATCAACAGCAAGAAAGGCAGCGCACCCCGCGAAGCTGCTGTCGCCATCGTCAACTACATCAACTCGCGCAACCCTAACGTCAGCCTCCTCGCCCTGAACCTTCTAGATATATGCGTCAAGAACTGCGGATATCCATTTCACCTCCAGATTAGCACCAAGGAGTTTCTGAACGAGCTCGTTCGACGATTCCCCGAGAGGCCTCCCATCCGCTACAATAAAGTTCAGTCTAAGATACTAGAAGCTATTGAAGAATGGCGGAGCACGATATGCGAGACGAGCCGATACAAGGAGGATTTGGGCTTCATACGGGACATGCATAGGCTGCTGAGTTATAAGGGTTACCACTTTCCCGAGGTCCGGCGAGATGACGCCGCTGTATTGAATCCGAGCGATGTGAGTGGGCTACAGCCTTGCTCTCTTATACAGTGTCAACTGTCCCGACTAACAATCCTAGAATCTTAAATCCGCAGAAGAAATGGAAGAAGAGGAACGAGAAGCCCAATCCGCCAAGCTACAAGAACTGATACGGCGGGGTACACCGGAGGATCTACAAGAGGCAAACCGACTAATGAAAGTCATGGCCGGTTTCGATACCAGATCCAAGACAGACTACCGCGCAAAAGCGGCCGAGGAGGTTGGCAAGATCCAAGCGAAGGCGCGTCTTTTGGAGGAGCGGTTGGCTGCTTTTAAGCCGGGCGACTCGATGAAGGATGGCGACGTCTTTGAGGAGCTAGCCTCGTCACTTCAAAGTGCGCAGCCTAAAATCCAGAAGATGTGTGAAGAAGAATCAGATGATCACGAAGCGGTGGCCAAGCTTCTGGAGATCAACGATAGTATACATCGGACGGTCGAACGGTGGAAGCTCCTCAAGAAGGGTGATATAGAAGGCGCCAATAAGATCGCCCAAGGCGCACCTATTCCTACGCCCTCGACAAGTGCTGGGAAGTCAGCCTCGGCCGCAAATGAATTGTCGTTGATCGATTTCGACGGGGATGCAGCCGCGAACGGTGCTAATAATAACGGTAGCGGACAGAGCTCGCAGGCTGGTGGTCTTGAGAACGACTTGCTGGGTCTCTCTCTAGGAGACAGCAGTGGCGGGTTTGGGCAAGGAGGTGGAATTTCGCTTGGATTCGGGTCAAACCAAAGTGAGTAGTTTATGTTTTTCGCCTTGTGGTGCAGAGAGAAACACAGGAGCAATGTTTGCTAACATCCATATAGATGTGCCGGGGCCGGCTCTATTGTCATCCATAACCCAAAACAGCAGCGCCAAAGGACCCGCATCGAACCCTACTCCTCCACCATTCTCTCCATATTCGGGATTTATGTCACCGCCTGTGGGTTCTCAGTCGAACACGCCGCAGCCGTCTCTAACACAGCAGTCTATGTTTTCCAAACCGCCCCAGAAGGCCACTCCTGCGAACGACCCTTTCGCAGCTCTGGGCACGCCTCAGTTCTCATCTAAGTCAGCTACGCCTAAGCCGATCAACCCTAAGCCAGTGGCTCCCGCGGCTACGGCCGAAGAAGACGATGAATGGCTATTTTCTTCTGCAGTGCCGGAGTCTAATTATAGCAAGAAACACAACGTGACCGTCAAGGAGGGCGGACCCTTGACGATCCACCTCCAGGCAGAGAGGTCTCCTACCACGCCGAGTGGCTTGTTCTTGCGGTTCTTGTTTTCTAATACCACAGCGACGGTTCTTAGCGATCTGCACTTCCAAGTAGCTGTAACAAAGGTGAGCAGCATAGTAAACTACCGTGCTACATCGCTTTCTTACCGCCCACCCCACCCCCTTTTTCTTACGCCGAATTTATGACATGAAATACTGAACTAACATAACCGTAATCAGGGCTTCGAACTCCATTGGCAGCCGCAGACGGGCCGCACCATCCAGCCACAGCAAACATGGGGCGTAAGACAAGACGTCGAGGCATTCCACGCCGGCGATAAGTCCAAGAGGGTCGAGACTATCAAGCTGAGGTGGCGCGCCAGCTACACACTGGCCGGCAAGCTTGAGAGCGAGACAGGCGAGATACCCGAGTTCGGTATCGCATGACGTTTGTCTTCGTTGCGGTCATCTGAAAGGGAAGTAAGAGGAGTGAAAATGAGGAGAAGGGAGAGAAGCGATGGTGGTGACCTGGGATTCGCTGATGATGTTTTGTGGGTTAAGTAGATGCGGGTTAGGTACCGGCGCTGGTACCGACAGCGATCTATTAGGATTTCAAGATTCTTGTGTTTACTGTGGTTTCTTTTCCAGTGACATACCTAGTTCATTTGCTGCAGTATTATACGATGCCAATGTTCCATAGGATCATGTAAACCTCCTCGTTAAAGCCAAACAAGACATATTCTCCCAATTTGTATATTGCGCAATAAATAGGATAATGCGACAGTGATAACCAACAAGCAGGTATGTGAATTCGCCTTCTGAGCGATGTTTATTTGAAAAAGGAGCTCTAAAGAGGAGATCTGATGTCTATGTGCAACAAAACATATGTACAAGCAGGTACGCGAAGCCACACACACTTTTATCTACCTCTCTCCCCGAGGGCATTGCCCCCGCCCTTGCCTGGTTCTATATGCGGGCCATTATCCCATGTCATGTACACTATACCATACAAGTCGACTCACCAAACCGCAAGTCGAATTTCATCATTTCATGATAGGGGGCAGTTGACTCCATCAGATGATCATCTATAGGCTCCGCTGTGTCTTGACCTCCTCGTACGCCTGGATCTGGTCGCCAACCTCGAAGTCCTGGAACTCCTCGAAGCCGATGCCGCACTCAGTGCCCTTGCGCGCCTCCGTGATGTCGCGCTTGACGTGCTTCAGCGTCTCGAGTTTACCTACCGGATATTGTTAGCATACTAGTAATGAAGCACAAAAACCCCCAAAGACAAAAGAGAAACCGTGGAGAGTATGAAAAGGAAGGAGAGGACAGAATAAGCTTACCATCATATATCTTCTCCCCCGCCCTGTAGACCCTAAACAAGCTACCCCTCGCCACGAGCCCGTTCCTTACCCTACACCCGGCAATATTCTTGTACGTGCGGCCCTTCAAATTAATCGGGAAGACCTGCAACACCTCTGCCTCTCCCAAAACCCTCGAGCTGATCTCCGGCGCCAGGTACGAGCTCAGGTGCTTCTTGACGTCATCGACGAGATGGTAAATAACATTATGATCCAGGATCGTCACGTTCTGCTCCTCGGCGATGCGCTTGATGTACCCCGGTGTCGTGGTCGCGAAGTTAACGACAACCGACTTCGACGTCGCCGCGTGCTCCACGTCGAACTCGTGTATGGGACCTGTTGTCGACCGTAGGATACGCGGCCGCACCTCGTGATTGCCGAGCTCGAGCATCGCCGCGCAGACCGCCTCCACGGAGCCGTGGAGGTCGCCCTTGACGACGAAGTTGACCATCCTCGTGCCGTTTTCCTCATCGGGGAGCGCTTCTGCCGGCGCTGCACCAATTCCCGCCCCGGCAGCAGCCTTTTCGCGCGCCCGCTTCTCCTGGAGAGCCCGGCGCGCCTCGGAGATGACCTCCTGGGCGGCCGCATCTTTCTCCCGCTCGGCGAGACCCTCGCGGTAATTCACGGCGTCCTTGGCGCGGCCTTCGTCCGGCGCTTGGAGGACCTGATCGCCAGCGGCAGGCAAGTCCTTCCAACCCAGGATCTCAACGGGTGTGCCCGGGGGCGCCTCGTCGATGTCGACGCCGGCTTCGCTGCGGAGGTGGCGGATCTTGGCCCACGTAAGACCCGCAGCGATGTAGTCTCCCGGTCGCAGGGTGCCGCGTTTCACAAGAACGGTGGCAGCCTTTCCGATAGGTTTCAGGCTGCTCTCGAGGATCCAGCCCTCGGCGGGGCCGTCGACCTCGGCGCGGTGGTCCAGGATCTCCGACAGCGTGAGGATGTTTTCTTCCAAGTCGTCCATGCCCTGACCCGTCTTGCCGCTTACGCAGACGACTTGGACGTCGCCGCCGAAGTCTTCGATCTCGACCCCCTCCCGCGCGAGGTCATGCTTGACCTGGTCTATGCGCGCGCCGTCCTTGTCGATCTTGTTGATGGCTACAATCATCGGTACCTTGGCGGAGCGCGCGTGTTTAATGGCCTCGATGGTCTGCGGCTTCACGCTATCATCCGCTGCTACCACTAATACGACTATGTCCGTCACGTAGGCGCCTCGCTGTCGCATTGTGAGGAAAGCAGCGTGGCCAGGAGTATCGAGGAAGGTGATCGGTTTTCCGGACGAGAGCTTCACGGAGAAAGCACCAATGCGCTGTGTGATACCACCGTGCTCTTGGGCTGCGACGGAGGATTTGCGCAAATAGTCTAGCAGCGTTGTTTTTCCGTGATCGACATGGCCCATAATAGTCACCACGGGTGGCCGTTGTGGGAGACTCGTGAGATCTTCAGGTAGTGGACGAGGCTTAAGATCGCGATCCGCACCAGCCTCCACCGTCGGCTCAAACCCATACTCCTGCGCGACGAGTGCAGCCGTTTCTCCACCCATAAGACTGTCTAGATTTACGCCCTCAAAGCCGAGCTCGGCAAGTTCGTTCAAGAATCTGTTCGGCTTCACCTCCAATGCTTCGGCTAAGGCTGTGATGCTAATCAACTCGGGCAGAAGGATTGGAGTCGGGCCGGCTCGCTCGGACTCTCGTTGCGCTTTGCGCTGCGCCTTTAGTTTACGCCTCTCTTGGTATTGGTCATAGTCGAAGCCTTCGTCGTCATCTTCACTAAATCTCGAAGCCCGCCCTGAGCGCCTGCGACTGCCACCGCCACCGCGGTCTACCCTTTTTCCACGGTCTCGATTCCGGTCCTGGGAGACTCTTGTTTGGCTCCGCTCACCTATACCGTACGACGTCTCAGGTATGGTCTGGGCTAAGTTATTGCGGCCAGCAGCCGAGGATGGCTGTGACTGGTCCGTTCTTCTATACGCAGACTTCTTATCAAATTCTTGCCCCCAATCATATAAGCCACCCGGGGATTTTGGTTTCGGTGCAAGGCTTTCTTCCATGGCAGCCCAGGAACTTTTCGTGCCGGGTCTTTCTGAAGTCTGGGTCGATCTATGTGAGCCTTGAACTTCCGCACCCCGGGGTTTGGTAAAAGTGTTATTCATGGCAGCCCAGAAGTCTTCGCTATTGGACTTATCTGGCACCTGTTTTCTTGCTAATAAACCCCAATCCGAATCTCTATTAGCAGCTGAAGATGGGTCAATCTCTTTAACCGAACTAGGTAGAGATCTTGAATCATCATTTGCTAGCGATTTTGAATCCCACACTTTGCGCCCATTCGACCCAATTTGAGTCTTGTTCGCTGTCAGTCCTTGTGCGACCCCACGGACCGTCGGCGCGGATGAGATATTATTATTGCTTAGGGGCAACTTGGCACCAATCACCTTAGGAGCTCTGGTCGATAGCTGGTCCGAGAAGCCTATTGGGCTATTAGAGATCCCAATTCTATCGCTCTGTTCGCCCGGTTTCTCTAGCTGTGGCGCCCCAAAGGGTCTTCCTGAGGGAATCGGCCTTAGAATTTGTCGTTGCCTTGGGTGATTAGGGCCACACTCCGAGTTGAAACCTGAAGGAACAGGCCTTGTCGAGGCAACTCGGTCGCGAGGTTCACTATTCCTTGCAGGCCGGGGAGGGTTATTTTGGAGGAATGTGCCATCTCTGCGCAAGCTCCCCTCCACTTGTTTCTGCCTTTCCACATTCCACACGTATCGAGCCTGCAGGCCGTTGCTAGCAGCTTGGGAGTTTGGGGGTTCGGGAGCTCGTTGTTCGGCCTGCTGCTTTTCCAGCAACTGCTTGCGCGCGAGCACCTCGTGCTCATTTAAGAAATCGTCCTGCTTCGGTTCGATTGGGGATTTAAAACCACCCCAGCTTCCCCATCCATCATCGTGGGCGAGATATCTTGTGCTCGAAAACTGCCGCCGCCTCCATGGCGTAGAGGACTGCAGCGAGAGGCGATGTCGACAAAATGCACATATCGAGGTCTCCCGCTGAGTTTGTTCAGTTATGCGCGACTATGAATACCAGATCTGCTTAGGGTCAAGCTTACCTTTGATATCCCCGCCCTCAGCATAATGGAAGCAATATCTCCGAGTCCGTACGCGACATCTAAAGCTCGAACAATGTATAAGACTTGTAACTTGAGGAGTTAACGGGTTTAGACAAAAAAAAAGGCTCTGTATTGCAGTATTGCAACGCCACTTTCAAGTAGGTAGGTACCGAAAATCTTGAGTTGTAACATTGCCCGAGTTTAGGAGGGTTATTTGTGCGGACCCAGGATTTTCAGCCACTCATCAGCCACAGCTAAGCAGCTGGACCACACCTGCACCACCCGTT